>JBBYHH010612897.1:0-10547 GCA_038382905.1 Daphne laureola
TCCTCTTTGTTCTCACTTAGCTCCATGAGCTCAAGTACCATTTCAAATGATCTTGGTGCGCCAAGAATTCCAACAAGGAGTGACGTCCATAACCTACTTGGAGCCTCCATCATTCGAGGGTCCATCACCCTTATTTTCCTTAACCGAGGAAGGGTCCCCCGAGGTACCCCATTCCATGGGACCACCAACTGCGTTGACAGTAGGTGGGGTCAGCATTTCATAAGGGAACATATGTCCTAACCTATGTCTCTCCCTAGATAAATTAAACAAAGTGACCCGATCAGGCACTAAAACACTTGTAGCGTCTAAGGACTGATGGTCCACAACTAATCCTAGACCTTCAACCTGGTCAAGGTATCTAAGGAATCCCTCAGCAAAGTACAAAGGCTGCAAAGCCTGCGACTCGACCTTCATGTCGACATAACTCGACAAAACAGCCTCGACGCAAGGGACCCTCGAAACTATGGACTTCAAAAAATGAGGGGGATTCAAACTCTCCCCCTCAAAAAGAGAAATTTTATAGGATTGCTCTAAACGACCAATCGCTAAAAAGTCTTCAAGGCTAGATCCAGCAACCTCCCCCAGCCTTGAGGAGCAATCATGCAACCTCTTTGTGGCCTTCTGGGCCAAATCCTCCATCTTGAAAGCCTGAGAATAAAACTCCTCAATAAGCTGGTCTTTCAGGGTAAAGGCCTATTTCACGCCATCCAACTCCTTTTGAAAAAGCTCGATGACGAGCCCCGTCTACTCCGCCTTGAGCCTGAAGCATTTCATTATGGATTTCTGATTGAGTGCGTTCTTCCGTGAGTTGACTCCTCAGCGCGAGAGATCACCTTGATCTTCTCATTCGCATGTGCCATCTATTCAAAATGCGCCTTCTTTAGTGCCTCGACCTCAGCCTTGCTCGAAGCGAACTCAGCCTTCAGCTTCTCCACTTCCTCCGAGGCTTTGGCCTTCTCCTCGAGGGTATGGATATGAGCCCGAAGGTACCGAATCACCAAATGATTCTGGACACACTTCTCGTATAGACCATACGACCATACAAAAGCCTACAAAAGAGAAACACCCAAGGTCAATTTAGACATTTATGACAAAAAAATCCAACGAAACCAAAACAAGTTAAAGGCAATACTTACATAGGTCAGATGACCCATTAGATGTTGCGCCATCTCCTCTGCAGACAAATTCATGTTCATCAGGTAATGGCGATCTCGGGGAAGCATCAACCCCTTCAGGACACGTGAGCAAGTATCATGCCCGTCTTGAAGTACGGACTTCCTATGCGAGACATTGAAGACAGACTCTCATGCCTCCTCCATTGGCCACCCTCGAGACTCGAAGACAGAGCGCCACTTCATCTTCAGCATGTCTCAAACGTGCCTAGGCTCGAAACGAGGGTCTAGCCCCTCTAAAGAACGAGAGATGGCTATGCCCTCAAGTCCCCCCGGCCTTGGAGTCGTCCTCCGATCGTCTGCCATAAAGCCAGAGGGAGCGATACGCTCAACCTCTGGCACAGTCGCCTCTGACCCCTCCATTGGGTTCTTTCTTTTATCAACGATCAGGCAAGCAACAACTGGCTCCAACCCTACTACCTCATCATTATCATCGTCTCCAAAAACCTCCAAAGAACAAATAATTTTACACAACTACAAACACAAATACAAACCAAACGAGGGCTCACAACACTTACCCTCAATCTCTAGACGATGACACTTCCTAACGAGGTGTTTCGAGTCCTCCGACCCTTCACTAATCTCCAGGGCTTCCACGGGCGGAACGATGGTCACGAGCAATGCCTTCGTGACAATCTGCCCTGGGGCAACACTGCCACTCGAGGACCCCTCAACATGCACTTCCACGATTCCCTTTACAGGCTCGCGAGGATATGACTCAGCCCCTTTGCTCAGAATGGCCTCCATCAAGTCCTTCCTCTTGGCAAAAAGGCTTGAAAGGTGCAATATTTTGCCTGTAAAACACCAAACACATCAGCAATGACCAACACAAGCAGTTACATAGAAAGAATTACAATAAACAACATAGCATATCCTTACTTCGGGGGCACCTAAACCCCTTCTGAAACCTTTCAATAAGGTCCCCAAGCAAACCTTCCACCCACTCCTCTAATGAGTCCTCATGCCCAGCCAACTTATGGGCACGACTCACTCCAATAGTTTGGAGGACCACTTCGTCCATCAAAGCGAGGGTAAAGGGGAAGCTCTTCTCAATCTCCTTGATCTTGATCACCATCAGGATCCACTCGCAAATCTTCAATACCGATCTCGCTCCCTCAGATTTCTCCCAAACTGTGGGCCTCTCGAACATATTTTCCCTCTCATTCTTCACAAAATAAGCAGGGAACCTCTAAGTGTCATCTTTCAGAATAAAGAAGAAAGACGGCTTCCATGAACTCCACAAGCTCATCGTATCCGCAAACACATCGATGCGATGAAACTTCCCATCAACTTGCACCTTCAAAGGTGCAAGCTGGAAAATGATTTGACTTTTCATCCTCGTCAATTGATAGAACTGAAGGAACATTTCTAGTAACGGGCTCGCCCCTGAAAAGAAACACGCCAACACAAAGGTGTTGATAATCATGAAAACATTTGACACCAACTGCCCCAGAAAAATTCCCTATAACTCGCAAAGCTGAAGAAGAAGAAGCGTGCACAAGGGGAAACGAAGGCCAGCCTTCAACTGTGCCTCGTACATAACCATCGTATGGAGCCTCCAGTTGCTCGACGAGCACTCAAATTCAGCCATAGTCAGCGCCTCATCCTGCGTTAACCTCTTGATCAAACTAGAAAGGACATGTTGAGCACGACAAAGATCCTTTATCTTTTTTCCAGACATCACCGACTTCGGCCACGACAGACCAACGTCGGGACCAACACCGGGGTTGCTCAATACCTTGGGGGTCATCTACAAAATTGAAAAGCAAAAAGGGAAATTAAAATCTTAAACCCAAGGAATCGGCCCCAATTGCCCAAAAAAGAAAGAAAATTCCCAAAATCCCCAGAATCACCGAAGCAGATTGAAATGCAAACAAGACATCCATGAGGTTCAAACTGTGAAAATAACTCTAACAATAGAGTCGACTCGAAATAATGAGCGGCAACGACAAAACACTTCCTCAGAACTTAAAAAGCAAGAACATCACAGAACCAAAATCGCCAAATCGCCAGAAATAAATTTCACAAACAATAGAGTAAAGTGAGAAGGCCCTTCACCTGAAGGTAGCTTAAAAACAAAAAAGAAGAAAACCGTTCACTTCCACTCCATAATTACCAATGGTAAAAAGGCTTAACTGCCAATCAATATGGGACACACATTCTAAGCATGCCTCACTTGCGCAGTAAAGTTGAAAGTAACCGCCTCTAAAACCAAATGGACTTCCAAAAACTAAAGCCCAAATCAAGGTCAATTAAAAAATGGAGCACATGGGCCCAAACCCCATGCTCCATTCTCAGGGGTGGGACATACTGATATATACGGCCCAAAGACACACCAGGGACCCATCAGATGTCCCGACCATCCAACAAATAATGAGGCACCCTCAATAGGTGACCACTCGTATACCAAACAATAGCCTCAGATGAGGCAGCCTCGATAGGCATAATCAGGGTGCAACAACCACCACTATTCTTAATCCTTTCGGATGTCAAAACATCCTCAATGTCTATAACGACTCTCCTTAGACACAACCATAATAATGGCTCAGATCCCAAGGATCACACCCTTCTTAAAAGGCCTAGTACCACCCTATATATTGGGTGGTACCCACCACACAAAAAGTATATACTACACACCCCACCTTCCCTGCTCTTCTCTACCTGAATCTCTCTATTTACTTGACTTGCAAGTCATGGTTCCCTTCATTCTGACTTACTTGGCCAGCTGACTGATAAGGTTAATATCACTTTCTCTTGTTAATCTTCGGTTTTTAAAACCATGGTATAGAGCTACAATAGGATAAGCAACAACGTATGAGTTAGGTTAGAGGTTTTAACATATCCTCATAATTGGTTTATGGGTGGATAGAGTTAGTGTGTAAGAGAGAGAAAATAAATGGGGTTTAGTTAAGTATGATATAAGAGAGTTGGAAGGTGAGAATGATCATTACAAAAAAAATAAAAGGCTAATACTATAACTACAATAGGTTTGAGAAGGCTTGCAAGATTCATCGAGTCGGATACTTAAAGCTAGGATTTGGCTTGTTTATTACCCAAACATGAAATATGCTCGAGCTCCCAGCTCAACTCGTTAGGCTTGATTGAAACTGAAACCCGAACCAAGTTTGACTCTGTTCATTACTCACCGCTAGGTATTGTTGTACCTGGACTTCTCATGTTCTCATCTTGAGAGCTTCTTCTTAGTACCATTGTCTTACCAATGGAAAAAAATAACCCTTTCATAATTTCTGAATTTGAAAGTGAAAATATGTGTGTCCATATTTTTCTCCGTGCAAAAAACAAACAATAGCCTAGACAATTGAGGAGAAGTTGTTGTCACATTTTGTTAAAACTTAAAAGAATGTATACTTATAGTTGTGGGTATGATTAATATTGTGTTATTGAGTGTGTTCTTCACTACAATTTTTACAATTTTTCAATAATAATTTAAGATTTCCTTCCAAATTTACTCTCAGAAATTCCATTTCAAATTTCAAATAGATGTTGGATTGTTGTCAGTTTTTTTCAAAACAAACACAACCCTTGTGTTCTTTCCATAACAAAACATAAAAAACAATAATTTAAAATTAGGAGTGAAAGCTTTTGAATTTGTTGACATTTTGAGTTTTTTTAATTGTTGTAATTATTGTGTGAAAGAACACAGCCTAAGGCAAGTCCCTGTATTGCCATGGAGCGGAAAGACGAAAATTGCATTTTAATGAAAAACGTAGCGGTTACTTAGTGGCTAAAGTTTTCTGGTGAAAATAGAAGCAGGGGTATGTTATGCAAATGGGATTCGGGCCTTTTCTTTTTTTTTGACAGGGAATGACATCTCATTCAATAGCAAACAACCCAGGCTGGAGAAACATAGTGAACCAATACCTAATGTACCTACTAACTAACGCAGCTCTTAGTATGACATGAGCCAGAACAAGCCAAACGACCAATAATCCTAAGAAAGTCCAGATAGATAAGAAAGAACATAAACCAAAGAAAAACCAACATAGAGAGTATCTAAAAGCAAATAATAGATAGACCGTCAAGATGATAGAATGACTAAACCAAGAACAGATGGAATTCATCACGTAAAGCTGAAGCTCCCAAGCGCTTCCAACATGCCATATGACTCAAAAACAAGCTCCACCCACAACATACTCAGGATTACGCATGGCCACCGACCACCTCCACCTATGCCGCACTAAGCGGAATAAAAGTAGGCCGATCTCTGCAAGGATATCTGGGAAGAACAAGAAAGCAAACCACTTCACTTGCATAGAAATCCACTGCCACCAACTATAGGCAAAAACTATCCCCACGACAGCCTAAGTCCAGAATAGGAAACGAATAGTGAGACCGGACTTGGTACCCCCACCATTCGTGTATAGTCGCCTCATCCCTCCAGGCAGGGAGTTTCGCTCCCTGCCATTGCCACCACCTCAGATCCATCATCCCAACTCTCCAACCCCTCCTTAGTCTTGGAGCCCTCCACAATTGCACCATTTAATAAATTCAATTGACTTTCCAAAGCACAACTTGCAAAAGGACTCCCCTGATCCACTTTGATAAACCGTTCACAACAGAGGAGTAGCAGGAACCGATGAGCCCCAAGGCAGCCCGCCACCATCCACAGATCCAACATACAGGTGGTTGTTACTCCCCTATTAGGGTGAAGCGGCCGGATACCAGGCCAGAAAATGAGGGAACCCATGCATCTCGTTCCCCGAACCTGTCCTCTGGTGAAAACACCAATCTTGCGGTTTGCGACAACGTACCTCATGGAGAAACGTTTCCATCGCAGGTGCGAGCCGATGAGGAGTAGACGCAGGAGATTGGGAGCATTCGGAGAAGCGCCAGCGGCCCGTCCCGAGGAGACGAGAGGACATCGGTTCCTCTTCGATGAAGGCGAACCGCCAAGACGCCGGCAAGGCTGCAACGTCTGGGAGAAGCTCGAACCGTCATCAGGAAGATTGAATAAAATGACAATCCTAGAAGGTCGCCAGCACCGGCAAAAAGGATAAACCCTAGAAAGCATTCTATTTTTATTTATTTTTTTTTATTCGGGCCGTTACGGTAAAAATAATGGACAATTTAAATGAACCTGAGAAGAGTGGATGAGGAAGTAAGTCCAGATTTTGGAACCGAGGGAGGAGAATGTAGGGGCTAGGCCGAACCAAATGATTGAAGGTATATTTAAGGTGGGGGATTAATGTGATGCTTATGAAAAAAACCGAAAATTTATGCGACTTTGAAACGTTTTTTATGAAAAGTTTATGAAAAATGTGTTTTTTTTTGGTAACAAAAAAAAAAAAAAACAGAAACAGCCGAAACAAATATGATACATAAAAATTAGGTGAACAAGAAATGACTACTAACTAAATTTCAATATTGTCATCTAGGTGATAAAACATAAAATTTGACCCAACTATAAAGGACGTAGTTGTATCGCTGGTGTGATAGTATTTTACAAGTGCGTAAGTGGCTAGCCTAGCCACAATCGCTTCTTTGAAAAAACAATTATATTACTCTCTATACATTTACAAAAGTACTATTATTGATAAATAGTAACGTACTTAATAGGGTTACACCATATCACATATTTTATTTATTTATTTTTTTCAGAAATAGCGCGTTTAATAGGACTGCACTACGTCACTTTTTCTTTTTTTATTTAATTTTTTTTATTTTAATTTTAAAATGTGTTCATTTATGCTATTTATAGAAGAAATTTTATGAATTTTAGAAATTGATATGAAAGTTATCAGAGAATATTTCTAGAAGAAAAAAAAATCAATTTCTTTTATTATCATTTTTTGCATTGGTCCCCGAAATTTTAGAGTTAATATCCTGAGTTTCTTATAGACTTTCAAATTACTATATTTCTCAATTCTCATAATGTTATTCATAATACATTTAAGTTTATATTTTATCTTGTTATACCAATGACATAAATAACCTCAAACTTAGATTTTTATTTAATGAACTATTACATTTACACTTCTAATATAATATGGTATAATATGAAAAGTCATAAACCTAAAATTAAAATCTTATTTGTGATTAACGGATTATTAATTTCTCACTCATTTATAGTTTTATTCAATATTACAACTTCATCTAATTCTTATAAATGTTGTAATTTAAATTCGTTGTGAAGAACGGTCAAATATTATCACTCTATACATTTATGAAAGTGGTACGGTTGATGAACTGTACCACTTCCAATCTCAACATGCCACATTAGCTAATTTAAGGGATAATTACTCACTTGACTTCTATTTTATTCCATTTTATAAATTACACCATAAAATTATTTTTTCTTTCTTTCTTTTTATGTGTTTTACTCTCTTTATCATTTTTTTTAATAATTTTTTTGTGAATAGATAACACATCATCTTAAATTATTACGGTTTTATTTTTGTTATTTCGATTACTGAAAGGATATATCTCATTTGATAATAATTTTTTTGTCGATAACACCTCTTCTTAAATTATTGCGGTTTTATTTTTATTCTTTCAATTTCTGAAAGAATTATCTATTACTCCTATTTGATATTTATTTTTTACTCTTTTACACATTAGTCCACGAATCGTAAAACTTATATGTATATATGGAGAGTTCTAGACTTAAAAAGCTAAAATTACATTTTCACTCGTAATTATTGTATTTATTTTCTCATTGATCTTAAAAATTAATACCAAAATTTATGATCATTTTTTTCTTAATATTACAACATTCTCAAATTCTTATAAAATGTTATAATTAATATCTGCTGCCAAGTGCGGAAACCAAAATCTTGTTTTTACTAAAAACAGAACAAAGTAATTTCAATACTAATAACTGAATTTACAACTTCAATTGGTGGGGGTGCACCAGGCTCCTGCAATAGTGCAAGACAAGAGTGATGACAAGAGTGATGTTTGAACGCCTTGATAGCAAGCTACAAAATGTCTTCCCTCTCAAAAAATTAATTTAATATCATGTGAGTAATGATTCATTTCAGATATTTTCTCAGTTCTATTATTATTAAAATGTATTGATTGATTACGTTATTTTAGGAGGAATTAGTTCAATATTGATTTGATAAGTGGAAGATGGTGATAGAATGATAATTGAGTAAATTCATGTATAAAAATTTATTTATTTTTTTTAAAAAAGGCATCCATGTTGAATAGAACCATAGAAAAACAAAAACGATTTGCTCTGCCTCCAAGGTGGAGGGTAGAGTTTTTAAGAAGTTACAAACAGAGAATCAAACCAGATAGAAAAACAAAGAGATAACGGATCTAGCAATTTCCTATTGCTGCCATCAGGTTTGTCACATAGTCTGACCAAGAAAACTTGGTTTTTGAGAACCTCTTGGCAATCCAGAGAAAGGAAATGAGTTGAATGTCTGAAACTGTTATGCACACCTGAGCTACTGAAGGATTGAAAATTGTAGCATTCCGTTTAGACCAGAGCGTCAACGCTGCAATAGAGCGAATAGACCACCAACCCTTTTGTTGCGATGTTGATGATGCATCCAGTTTTCAGCTAGAAGGTCTTCTCAGTTGCACGTGAAAAATGATCCTATTTGACACCACTGAAACACCTTTGGCCATAGAGAGAAGGCTATAGAACATGAAGAAAAGATGTCAGCAGTGTGCTCATAGCTGCAGTTGCACGTTCTTCAGCATTCTAAGTTGTCGAGTTGCACGCCGCGTCTGGAGAGTTGAACTTTCATAGGAAGGCAGTCCTTGATCGCGCGCCATGCAAAAATATTGATTTTAATTGGGATCCATGTCTTCCATGGATTGATTTTGATTGGGATCCATGATATTCTTTTATCAATGGCATCCTCCTTCGCATGCCATGTAAAAATTTACTAAATGAGAAAAATGTGTTAATAAATTTAAAATAACCCAATAAAAAAAATATTTCAATAAATTTGAGACGAAAGAAGTATTAAACTCATAAGAACAAATACTACACTTGATCTTAGCCAAAAAGCCAAGAAAGGTATGAGTTGAATTGTGTAGAATGACTAATCAATCTTTAACAAAGCGCCTTGATCTTTGAACGTTTGCGGTTATCGTGTGGGATAAACCTCTTTGCTCAAACGTATGCTTGTAAGTCACTTTCTGCCAAATGCCAACCCACATTCTTACTTGTATTTGCATCTGCTGTGAATTTGACGTTTCCTGGAGTTAATTGCTGGAGCTTTTTCTTGGCCTAGATGTCTTGGTGCAAGGCAAGTCTTGCCAGAGATTGATATCATTGAGTTTGGAGTATGCAACCATTGGTTCATTACATATACTGAACAAGATTTATGAATTAGAGTTGAATATAGCACAAGCAGTTTGGTAACAATGGCTGTTTATTTTGTAGTTGCACATGAATATTCTTTTAACACTGAGATATACACTTCACGTGTAATATGGGAACTCTGGATATTGGTCCATCTAAAATCTAAGGGTAGTAATGTTTTCTTGGATCTAAAACGCAAGTCTAGTCCTTAAAAATTCTGCAATATTAACTGTTTGTAGAAACCAATAAATTATGTTAATGTGGCTGCAAAATGCAGCTGAAAGAGAAGTTAGGGTAAGAGCCTTCTGCTCTTATTTGAAGGAACCTTTCAGACTAAACATTGTTGGGGCTTTCAACAGAAAGCACCCTCCAAAAATTAAGCAACGAGCACACAGTATTCTTTAGTAAAAGGCGAAAGGATAATTCGCTTTGTGCTCACTGCACAGCTCCATGAATTTAAATTGATACAATTGCACCTTTAGTAAATAGCTGTAGTAGTGACTACTGAAGAAAATACTAAATGTCTTGATGATGATATTGTTTTGCTAATGATCACCAAGTTCATAGCATTAGCTCAACAGGGTCATGAACAACAGGCAGTATCAACGAAAACTGACTAGGGTGCATGAGGCTCTTATAGTGAGGGCACCAGACTCTTGAACTGTCAATTGTATCGAGCTTGAAACCACAATGAACCTTCTACATAGTCACCAACCAGGCTCCATCACATGCAGAAGCAAAAAACATGAAACTATGAGTTACTACAATTAGAGGAAAACTTTACCACAGAGATATTTACAAATACCAGGACTTGACAGTGAGTGGTACAAGAGAATCAATCTGTACTTCAGCTTAAAACAAGTCCAGAAAGAGTTAACTGCAAACTGCATTCGCTTAGTTGTAAACTGACTTTAAGACTTTGATTGCTGGGGTGCACCAGGCTCTTGTTGTAGTGCAACACAAGAACGATGCTTGAAAGCCCAGATAGCAAGCTACCAAATAACCTTCCCCCTCAAAAAATTAATTTAATATCGTGTGGATCAATGATCCACATATCAGATATTAAACTGATAAGAACAGATACTACACTT
>JBBYHH010613007.1:0-10547 GCA_038382905.1 Daphne laureola
GAACACTCACCTTCAACACTATAAATATCTCTTAAGAGACTCTCACTTCTCACCAGCTTAAGTTTAGAATCAACATTGGTGTCGTCTGTGAGAATCTGGGCAAAAGATCCAATGAATACCACACTTGTGTTTCCTGATTCGAGGAAATTCCTTTGAGAAATAGTATAAGATTTTTCATATATCATTCGGGTTCATCATATGTCATTCGGTCAATCACATGCCCTATGAGTGATTATAATATCTTTCAGGGCAATCAATACATCATTCGAGTCCATCAATACGCCTTCCGGGTCCATACATATGACCTTCAGGGTTTGATCCCTTCGAGGTCTAGAAACATTCTCAGGGAACAACTCTCGACCCGAGTAACGTGGCCGAGTAATATAGATGGGGATCATGGTTGGGGAAAATTCTCGGGAACAGAGTGTAAACTTTATAATTAGACCCATAAAATTTTACAAATTGACCATCTTACTTACAAATTTACATGTTCACATAAAAACCTTAAAAACCCATCAACTTAGAAACTCACATATCCTACATTGTCTAGAAAGCTCTAAGAACACTCACCTTCAACACTATAAATACTCAGACTCTCACTTCTCACCATGTTAAGCTTGGACTGAACATTGGTGTCGTTTGTGGGAATCCGGAGAAAATATCCAATGGATACCACACTTGTGCTTCATGATTCGAGGAAATCCCTTTGGAGAATAGTATAAGATTTTTCATATACCCTCCGGGTCCATCATATGTCCTTCGGGGCCATCACACGCTCTCTGGGATGATTAAAATATCATTCGGGGTCATCAATACGCCCTCCAGGTCCATCAATGTCATCCGGTGTCATCAATATTATGACTTTCAGGGCTTGGTCCTTTCGGGGTCGAGAAACATTCTCGGGGAACAACTGTCGGACCGAGTAACGTGACCGAGTAACATGGCTGGGGAACATGGCCGATGAACATTCCCTGGGACAGAGTGTAAACTTTATAATTAGACCTATAAAATTTTACAAATTAACCATCTTACTTATAAATTTACATACTCACATAAAGACCTTAAAAACCCATCAACTTAGAAACTCACATATTTCACATTGCCTAAAAAGCTCTAACACCACCCACCATCAACACTATAAATACCCATCAAGAGACTGTCATTTCTCATCATGTTAAGCTTAGACTTAACATATATTAATGTATTTAGTCCTTAAAATTAAAATTTTGAAGAACTTACAAAAGATAAACAATTATTCCGTAAACTTTTGAAACTTAATGGAATGATTCCTAAACTTATAAACTTTAATCATTAACATATTAAAACAAAAGTGGCTAAAGTGATTAACTTAGAGGAACATAGTGTAAGTTTTATAAATAGACCCATAAATTTTTATAAATTGACTCTCTTACTTACAAATTTACATTTTCCTCATTCCAATGTTTATAAATGAAGATTCAATAAATATAATTTATTACTTTTAGTACAGTAAGAGCTCAACCTATGTCATATTAATATTCAATTTATTTATTTTATATCATGCGTTTATTCTTACTTTGTGTACTATCCATTCTTTTATCTATGCATTTTTATCAATTTGTTTACTTGTGCGACAGTTTTAGTCACTTTCAAATTATTAAACGACCAACGAAGTCACATAACAATTATAAATTTTTATTTATGTCAGTACTCGTACCGGAGGTGGGTATGTGGGAGAGAACATCACTATATACTAAAGTTTATGCTAATTGTGCCTTTTTGCATAGCTTTAATATGAGATGGACATTATTTTTTTTAACATATATATGCTGCTTTCAGAATGTTTAAATTTTTTAAAAGTATTAACGGAATTTTTTTATTAAATAGATTCTTTATTTTTTAAGTAAAAATTATCAATACATAGTATATAGGTAAATTTAAATATAATGAATATTGAAAATCTAACATCCATTTGAGAAATAACGCATATCTATTTCGTTAATTTAAGTCATAATTTATCACTAAGTTTGTTAACGGATGAAGTATTCTTGAATATTCTATAAAAGAGAAATATATGGGATCTATGTCACTATTCTAATAATCAATTTAACCTAAAATTTTGAAAATTTAACAGATACTCTTTAAATTTATGATGTTGAACCTATTATTATTTGATATGTTAATATCTTTGAGAATCAAAAAATTTCTTAACCCGTGACAAAGTCAAATATTTAAACTAATTTATAATATTGGGGGAAATGTGACGTGGACTCCACATAAATGACATATTTTCTCCTCATAAAACTTGCATGAAATATCTATATTACTTATTTTGGTTTTTAACCCTCTTAGTCTTCTAGAGACTTTAATCTTTGTGCTTAGTCAAACATATCAATTAATACGAGTGGAGTATTATATATTACGACCGCACTTAAAAAACAATTTTTATTTCACCTTTTTACCATTAAGTATTATGCACATTTAATTTTCGTGTTCACTCAAGTATATCAATTAATATGGTGGGAGTATTATACCACAACCCGTGTAGTATGAAAATTTCATCATTTTTTTATAAAAAATTAATTGTGGTAAATGTAGGTGGTCCAGAATCGCTCGAAGATTGCCTGGAAGAACAGACAATGAGATTAAGAACTATTGGAGAACTCACTTAAAGAGCAGAACTCAAGCTCACGAAGTACTACAAGGTTGTGGAAGAGAGAATGATGTGTACGATTCTTCAACAATGACTATGGGAGCGAGTTATGATCTTCACAAGCTTCTCGAGGAAACTGCGGGAAGCGAAAATGGCTCTGCAGATGAAATGATTGGAGATATCATTTTGGAGGTCATGAAATCACCATATGAAAGTCGATTAGCGGAATGGACTATTTTGGACTTTTCAAGTGACTATTGCAGTGATGAAAATGAGAATATTGGAAGGTTTGGGTATGAATGTGCAGACATGACAGATTTGGGGGACTTCCCTTGCTGCTTGTGGATGATGGATTGAAGAACAATACTGCAGTTCATATGTTGGATTAAGTCTTGATATGTAACTTAAAAAAGAGAGTCTTCATATGTGTGATTAATATCGTTTAGGAGTAAAACTGGTGTCTGTCTATATCAGTTTGCTGGTCTAGGTTGTATAATGGTCGTTAAATAAACTTGAATGTCCAATTTTGGAAATTTATTTTTAGTTTATGAGAGAAAGTAATTGTGCATTAACTAACTTACATTTATGAACACTCATAATCATGAGCGATGAGCTGAATCTCGATGGCGGATCTCTCAATATCCCACACCATATAAGTGGTGTCAATACTGGATGTTACGATTCGATTGGGATCGAGATGGTTCCAATTGAAGGAAGTGAGCGGCGTAGAGAACTTGGTGTTGGCGTTGTTGAAGAGAGATGAGGAGTTGCAGAGGTCGCAGAGACGGAGGAAATCGCGGGAGGAAGGGTGGAACATGAGTTTTTTCGGTGAGTAGGGGTGGTCAAAGGAGAGTGATGGCGGTTGTGAGGGTTTCGATATAGAGAGGGAATTGACGGAGAAAGATAAGATGTCAATGTGGTTGGAGAATTCCTTGATGAAACTGCCGACAACGAGGCGATCGGAGGAGACAGTTAAGGCATATAGAGGGAAGGAAGATTCATAGGTCGCTGAACAATCAAATCTCACATGTGATTGGGAACATCTCTCCATTTCTGGAACTTGAAATTTTTCTCATTCAAGTTCAATTTTCAGGTTTAAAACCGAAATGGGTTTCGTAATTTCTTCCTTCAACGGGAAAGTGACTAGTGAGTGATACGAGTTTTGGGAAATTTTCCATGGTTGATTTACCTCATCCGCCATTCAACGAGAGCACGACAAAAGGTTTGGTTTCTTCCAGCCGAATCTAGTGAAACCCACAAACCGTTTACTAGAACACCGATCCGGTGGCGGAATTCATCACCGCTGCCAGATCTACCGTCGTCACTGGCGAAGGTGTGTGGGGATTAGCCACCCCTATTTTTTTATAAATGCAGGGATATATAGTATAATTCACATTAGTTAGGATTGAATTTAATATTCTATATAACTATAATATAGATATTGGTGGGCCCTCTATTAAAGTTCTCAGTTCCCGACATACTACTCGGACACCGAGAACTTGTCGGGAGCCGAGAACCTCGTCAACTTGTTTCTTATTCTAATCATTCCGGGAGTCGCGGTTCTCGACCCGACACGTTCGTGCGGCTCTTCCGAGAGACCATAGACCTTTCTCGCGTCTCGGGCCACGTGTCGCTCCTCTTGCGGAGTCTCCCCTCACATCACGCCACGTGTCGCTCTGCTATCCACCTTGTACCAAATAATGATTGACATTTGGCTCTATAAATAGGGCTTCCTCATCTCTTTTAGGAGGGGAGAACATTGAATGCTCTGAAGCCGACAACTGATATTCCCGAGAACTGACTCTCCATAGACTTCTTGCAGGATTAAGGACGAGACAGGAGAGACGAGAACCGAAACCTTCACACCCGAAAAGTTCGATATGGTGCAAGGTACATTCTTCGTACCTTAATCTTGTGAATTCATATTATGTTACGGATTACCTTAACATTGGCGCCGTCTGTGGGAAACCAGATGTTTTAGACCCAAAGGATACCAAGAGTGACCCGACCCGTTCTCTGCTCGGTACCCCCCGGGTACAGCCAAGCGGGAAGGGGAGGGTTTCATTACTCCCCTGAGGTCAGGAACACTAGAGTCCGTGGCTTCCAAGTTCATCCCGAGAAACTTGGATGCACAGTTACTCCACGACCTCAGCCGCCTCCAGGGGTGAGATTTTCACCTTATTTTAAAGGGCTTCGTGTCCCTCTAAGGCTACGGCCGAACCATGGGCTCAGGCCCTCTAACAGGCCCCGGCCTATCTTACGGCTCCGGCCAACACACAAAAGCTCATGCTTTGCTTCCTAATTATCAGGAACACTGTTGCACTACAAATACTGGGACTCACTCTCGGCTCAACCCTCCCCCTCGGAGGACTATCAGGGCCCTTCGCCTTCCCGTTGACCTCGGGGTCTCTCGCGCTGTCGCACCTGAATGTTGAGATTCTCGTCGCCACGCAAATCCCGTCATCTGCTACTACGACCATTATGGCTCCGGGACAGCTGGAATTGTTCCTACAAATGCAACAAGACCAAATCCGACTACTGAAGGCCCAACTAGAGGCCACAAGAGCTCAGCCCGCTCGATCCAACCCCTCCCCCTTCTCAAGCACTGTACAAAGCCATCCGGGGACTCAGGGCTCATCCAAACTCCCGCATTTGGACCAGTATGACGGGTCGACCGACCTCAAAGATCATGCCCAGATGTATGAGGATAAAATACAGTGGCATCGCTTCTTAGATTCTGATCTCTGCAGAGCGTTTCCCCAGAGCTTAAGGGGAGTGGCACGTACGTGATTCTCCATAATCCCCGCCGGGAGCATACATTTGTGGGAGCATCTCAAAAAGATATTTGTGAACCAATACCTCGGGAAGAAGATGACCAAGAGGAACGCCCTCGGCCTACAGGACGTGGTTCAGAAATGGGGGGAGACCCTTCAGGATTATATCAACATATTCAATGACCGTTTGGTCGAGCTCACGGACGTCTCGGGTGACGTGGCAACCTACGTGGCGGCAGCTGGGGTCTTGGCCACAATCCCCTTCAGGCGCGACCTCGCGGGTCGAACTCCGAGATCCCTTCAGGAACTCTACGACCGCGCGTCACCCTTTATCAACCAAGAGGAAAATTCAATCCCACGACGGGCGGACAACCCCCCGACGCAGAATGATACGAACAAGAGAGCCTGTACCGACCCCGGATGACAAGATCCTCGGACAAACTTTGGGCAATTCACTGGCAGTCGGGGATCATTCGATGGAAGGAGGACGGTTGGGGCGTTCCCCCGAGTGCACGTCATCGAAGATTTCACACCGCTCACTGTGGGTCAGGAAGAATTCCTCTCGGTAATCGAAAGAGAACCTGATTTCCAACGACCCGCTCCGATGAAGTCGGATCCAGAGTCTAGGAACAAATGATATTACTTCAAGTTCCATCAAGATCACGGTCATAGCACCGAGCGGTGCCGTCTCCTCCAGAAACTGATAGAAGAACTGATTCAACAGGGTAAGCTGGCCCAATTTGTCAAGCGGCATACCAAGACAGTCAAACAAGAGCCCTCGGTTCCCAGGCCTCGAGATACCTCTAAGAGTGATGGGAAAAAACCCATCATTCATATGCTTCTCGACCACCCCTCTGAGAGAGCGGGGGATGAACCTCTCTTCATTAATCAAGTTCAGCAAGTTGGACGAGCCCCGGTCACGTTCGAAGATCTGTCTGGCAGTCACCCCCTCTCGCACCGATAACCCATCACCTTAGAAGCTGATATAGGTGGTCACCGCATGAAGCGAATCCTCCTTGACACTGGGGCTCAGCCGGACATTATCTACCGACACGCCTTCAAGCGAATGACTCCCGAGGTTAAGGCGTTGTTGAAGACTACCTACACTCCGATGTATGGTCCTGACAGTTCTCTCATCCTCGTCGTTGGAACCATCATACTCCCTATCTCGGTTGGCCCCAACCTAGGGGACGAAGAGGCCCCCACGGCCAACGTCTTGGTCGAATTCAAAGTGATTGGCGCACCGAGCCCATACAACGCTCTATTTGCGCTAAATAGTCAATCGGCCCTCGACCTCCACATTCGTCCCCGGACCAAGAAAGTCAAGAGCCCGACCTCACACGACACCCTCGTGATTCACACGGAACCGCCCTGAGAGGGGTCGTTCCCCCAAAATTTGGTAAACGAGCTTAAACACTACTCCGGATATGTAACTCAAACCGACCTAATGACTCTCACTGCTGAATATTTCGATCTCAGGGACGAGGGAAAACTACAACAGGGTTCCCCGACTGAGGAGACTAAGGAGGTGGTCGTAGATGACCGAGGCCGGACCGTTAAAATCAGGACCAACCTGCCTCCAAAGGTCAAGGAAGAGATAGTGTTCCTGCTCTGAGAGTACAAGAATCTTTTTGTCTGGTCCCCGGCAGACATGTCCGGCATTGACCCCGAGGTGACCACCCACCGGCTTAGCGTCACACCGGGGTCAAGGCCCGTCATCTAGAAGAAACGACCCGTTAATTTCGAACGTCGGGATGCCATCCGGGCCGAAGTAGATAAACGTTTTGCTGCCGGATTTATTACCGAGGTCTATTACCCGGTATGGTTAGCTAATGTTGTATTGGTTAAAAAGACAGACAGATCTTGGCGTATGTATATTTATTTTAAGGACTTAAACAAATGCTATCCGAAAGATCCATATCCTTTGCCCCGCATCGACACCTTGGTCGACGTGACTGCGGGGCACAAGGTCATGTCCCTAATGGACGCTTATAGTGGCTATAACCAGATCTTCATGCACCCAGAAGACATCGAAAAAACAACATTTATTACAGACTTCAGCTTTTTAGGATACAAAATGATGTCCTTTGGATTGAAAAATGTCGGTGCCACCTACCAAAGGATGGTAAAAAAGTTGTTCCGCGACCAGATAGGCCGCAATATGGAGGTTTACGTCGACGATATATTGACAAAGAGCTGACGTATCGAAGATCACCCGATCCATCTCGGCGAGACTTTCGCGGTCATGAGGAAGTTCAATTTGAGGCTCAACCCGATCAAGTGTCATTTTGCGATCCTATCGGGAAAGTTTCTAGGTTTCATGGTATCCGAGCGCGGGATCGATGCCAACCCCGAGAAGGTCTTGGCTATTCTGGGAATGACCGCTCCAAAGTCCATGAAAGACCTCCAACAGCTTTTGGGATGCATGGTATCTTTGTGACGCTTCTTATCTAACTCGTCCGCAAAATGCATACCATTGTTTAAAATCCTCCGTCACAGGCGGTTTGAATGGTCGGAGGAGTGCGATCGGGCCTTCATCGAGATCAAGCTTCACCTGTCCTTCCTCCCGAGGTTGCACTCGCCCATTGCTGGTGAAACCCTCTTACTTTATTTGACACAATCCAAAGATAGCATCGCGACAGTCCTGGTCTGAGAAGAAGGCACCACTCAAAAATCAGTTTACTTTGTCAGCCGAATGTTACAGGGCAGGGAACCTCGGTATTCATAGATCGAGAAGGCAGCTTGGACCATGATAGTCAGCGCTCAAAAATTGCGACCGTATTTCCATTCGCATCCCATCAAAGTAATCACTCAGCTACCCCTAGATTCTAGTCTCGGGAAACTAGATCTTTCGGGTTGGATGACGTGATGGAGCATCGAACTCGCAGAATTTGAGGTGGAATACCTCCCTTCGAGGGCCATCAAGTCTAAGGTCCTGACCGACTTCATCTGTGCGGGGACAGTTCCTCTCGCTTTAACCGACCAGGTCTGGATAGCGCACATCGACGATTCCTCTTCAAAAAATGGATCAGGGGCTGGGATCATGATCCTTCATCCGGACGGGATCTAGACAGCTCATTCGGTCAGGTTCGGCTTCCCGGCCACCAATAACCAAGCTGAGTATGAGGCCGCCCTGGCCGCTATCAGATTAGCGAAGTCGTTGGGAATATCGCATCTCAAAATCTGATCTGACTCAGAGCTCGTCGTATCACAGACAACCGATCAGTTTGACACTAAGGAGGAAAAGATGGAAAAGTACAGAAAGCTGGTTCTGCAAGAGGTTACAGGGCTCGCAGGCTACAGGATTGTCAAAATTCCCCATTCTGAGAACACTGAAGCTGATGCCCTGGCCCGTCTGGCGTCGGGCACCAGTAACCTGAGGGAGATCTACGTGGAGGACCAATCCACCCCATTGACCGAGGTTGATCTTGTCGGTCAAATCCACGAAGAGCCATGCTGGTTGGATCTCATCTACAACTTCATCCTATCAGGGACCATCCCAAATAACAGGGTCGAAGCACATCGGTTACGTGCCCGCGCAGCATGATATTACCTCTCAAGCCGGGGTACCCTGTTCCGTAAGTCCTTCAGTGATGAGTCATACACGCGATGCTTATGACCCTCCGAGGTCTAATCCGTGCTCGCTGAGGTACACGAAGGGATCTGTGGAAATCACCTAGGACCAAGATCTCTTCTCAGAAGGTTGCGACGTGCCGGCTACTTCTGGCCGAAAATGAAGATCGACACGGAGGAATAAGTTCGACACTGCAATAGTTGCCAGTGATTTTCTAACATCCCGAGACTTCTCGCCGAGACGCTCTCCCTCACGGCCCCTTGGCCATTCACTAAATGGGGAATGGACATACTCGGTCCCTTCCTCATGGGTTCAGGACAAAGAAAGTTTGTGGTCGTCGCCATCGACTACTTCACTACATGGATCAAGGCCAAAGCACTGGCAAGCATCCGTCAGGGCGACATCATCAGCTTCCTTTTTGACAATATCATCTGTCAGTTTAGGGTACCCCAGGAACTCATCACCGACCAGGGAAAACAGTTCACCGGAGCAGAATTTGAGAACTACTTGACCAAATTTGGTATTATCCATCGTATCACCTCGGTAGCGTACCCTCAGACCAACGGGTTGGCCGAGACGGCGAACAAAAGCATCAAGAACGCCTTAAATAAGAAACTTGGCGAAGCCAAGAGAGGATGTGTGGATCTCCTCCCCAAGGTGTTGTGGGGGATAATGACGACCCCCAGGTCTTCCACCAACGAGACCCCTTTCGCCCTAATATATGGGACAGACGCGATGGTCCCCTTTGAAGTTGAGGTCCCAACACTACGGATCAATAATTATACAGACGAGAACAACGGGGAAGAGTTACTGAATAACCTGACAACCCTAGAAGAGCTCTGAGACATGTCCGATCGACGGAATAAAGCCTACAAAGCCAAGGTCAAACAATACTATGACTCCAAGGCACGCCCGAGGCGGTTCCAAGAAAGGGATCTCATCCTACGCAACACCAAGACCACCCAGAAGCACCGGGTGGAAGGCAAATGCACTCCAAAGTGGGAAGACCCCTACCTCGTCCTCTGAGATTTGGGACTCGATGCCTACGAATTGGGCAGGATATCGGGAGAGGTAGTCGACCATACATGGAATGCATGATGTTTACGTTTGTATTACTTCTGAAATGTTTTAAACGTTCCCGACTCAAAGTACTTGGAGTCGTTTAGTGAAATAAATGCAATGTTCTAAATAAACACAACGTTGGAAAATATTCCAAAAACAAAGTCTTGGATCGTCGTTTAGTGAAATAAATGTAACTTTCTAAATAAACAAAACGTTGCCAAATATTCTGAAAATAAAGTCTTGGATCAAAACAAGTACAAGCGTTTTGTTAAGACAACCTCAGTAAACACGCTGAGTACTAATAACGATACAGTTCACTCCGCAGCATCTTGAGGACCCTGGTCTGCGGGACCCTTCTCCCACCCCCCACCCCCACTTCGTCCTCGTCCTCCGAATCTGACATATCATAATGCTCCGAGTACAACAGGGAATCCGAGGGGATGCGAACCTGAGGCCGACAGGCTAAGGCCTCATCTTTCAGAGGAAGCAGGAAAATGGGATCGAG
>JBBYHH010613118.1:0-10546 GCA_038382905.1 Daphne laureola
AGGATTCATTGGTAAAAGTTGAAAGTTAAAGCATGAATGGTCTTACACTTAGGAAGGTAACTTGTATGTAAAGTTACGTTGAATTTGGGCAAGAAATGATCATTTTAGAAAGTATGGGAAAAATTGTTAACTTAGGAAAAGTTAATGATTAATGCTGTAATTTTCCCAAGTAATGATGAAAATTGAAGTTTTTAAAGGTTAGGGATGAATTGTGAAAGAATTGGAAAGTTTGGCACTTTTTAAAAAAAGTGGCCGGAAACGAAAATTTTCCTAAGTGTTGAAAGGCAAAATATGAAATAATGGGAATTGATTCCCCATTTATTATGTGATTGTTCAGAGCTGACGAGAGCTGCTTGAACGTCAAGGACCAGCCTACAGGAAGGATTTATCGAGATTACACAAGAGAACAGATTTGCACGGACAGCTTCTCAGAGTTACTATTCACAGGTAAGTGTTCAACTCACTTTATATTCTTTCTGGGCTTCTGGTTTGCATATCGAGTAAGTTGAAGCTAGCTCTCAGGCTCAGGGTGGGGCTCGATGACATAAAACATATTAAAACAATTAAAAGAAACTTTCTTCCTGGAATAAGCCACTTACAGCCACAAACACTCTCGTCCATTCTCTCACTTATCTACCTCTAAACAAGTTAGATAATCATGACACAAGATAAATGAACTGAAACAACAATTCAATTCTTTAAAAGTAACAACACACAAGGGGTTTCAACTAACTGAGACTTGCAATAATTTTCTCTACAAAATAGCTTAACAAGGAGTCTGTAGGCACTCCTTAAACAATAAGTATAAATCAAAAGATTTGAATTAATCTAACGTGCTCATTCTTTAGCCGAAGCATCAAAACTCCATTGGTCAAGAGAGCCAATCGAAACATAGGCAGAGATTTCCAATTCAAAAATATAATCAGAACTTAACCAACATTTCGTAATAAATGTTCCAAAAGCTTAACTATAGAAATACACAAAATGAGGGAGTACAGAGACATGGCTTGGGTCATAAACTTAAGGAATTGGTCTACTATTCTCATGAACAAGGGACTAAGCAACTCAAGAACTAGCTCACACATCAGACCAATAACTTATACCTAAGTAATTCTAAACTATGGGTCAAAACAACCAGTGAGGCATTAGAAAGTAAGGGGAAACCAATTTTATCTCACGATCTTGTACCTATAACACTTCATAACCATAGGTTCCAACTATTAATCTTAACTGAAAAAACATTCAACCGAGGCTTCAAGCTACTAATGTGCAAATTTTTATTGAACTGGCGTTAGTAACCACCCATATTCTAATTAGATGACCCCATTTTATTTTAGGTTGCTAACAAGCCATAATCACTATCTCCACTACTCATGTGTAAAAGATGAAAATGAACAAACTTCACCAAGCAATATCAGCATCGGATATACTAACGAATATCTAAAAAACAAATAAGAAAGAGCAAATTGAGCGAGAAAGAGTATGGGATTGTGGTACTCGGTGAGCTTAGCCATGGTAGTGAGACATGAAGGAGTAACTTGACACCAGAATTTGAGACTCCGGTAATGAAGTTTACAGTGAGGGAGTCGATACGGAGTTTGCATCTTAGTAGGTTTGAGGATGTTCATAATGGTGGAAGTAGTTGTTCATCTTGGACTGGAAGAAGTTGCTAGGGTTGGGGAGAAAATGAGAGGGACTGAGAGGCGGTGACTCGAAGGCTTCACGGTGATGGCGAGGAGTGGCGGTGTAGAACACCCACGACATCACGCGATGTTGGGGAGCGAGCATTGTTGCTGCCCTTGCACAGCTGAACGAGAGCGATGCATCCAGATCTAATTTCACCACAGATTTGGGTGAAAGTGAAGAGCATGGTTTTTAGGGAAAGATAGAGTCTAGTCCTCAGGAATGTCTATTTGTTAGAAAATAGCCCAATTTCTAATAAACCTACCAACTAGATACTCGTTGGTACCATTAACTCTTCCAATGGATAGCTCATTGGTACCATTAATGCTTCCAACGGGTAGCTCATTGGAAGCTTCACCATACTCACAAGAGTGTTTTAATATGGTAGGGGTAGAGATATACAGGTACCACTGATGCGAGACTTTCAACTCCCTTATGATGATGTACTGCGGTCACATGGCGATCGATACTGATGTTCCAGGTTCCGTGACTCACGATCCGCATGGTCATCTGTAGGAACCTGATGTATGACTGATGATAATGCTATGTTCCAGGTTCTGTGACTCACGATCTGCGTGGTCATTTGTAGAAACCTGATGTATAAGTGATGATGATGCTACTGCATAACAACGGTTACAGTGACATACACCCCGCGCTAGTACTATGCACCTTATGATGATTGGGAGACTCCGGGAGGTTGCGAATGAACCTTCGGAGGCCATCATATGGATATGATGATGACTATGCATTGCATATCATACTCATGATTTTTAAAGGATGCATAATATACTACATATTGTTCATGCTGACATTGTCATTGCAGGTGATGATTGAAGAACCCCTCTACTTCTACCTATGCCCTTACTGAGTTCTCTCGGGAACTCACCCCTTATATTTCCTTACTTTTCAGGAGCGTCAAGTTCTGGGGCCACGGTGTAGAATTCTGCTTGGCCATTACAGTGACTTTATACCAAGGTACAAAGTTAGCTCCTATGATTATGTTATGATTTATGTTACGGGATTAAGGGTGATTCTCGATAGAGAGGGGATTATGTTACGGATATGTTATGGAATTTCTGGACAAGCACCTTTATGTATGGACTGACAATTAACACTTGTCTTTGATGTGTAGTTTACAGCAGCAGTCGCGGGGTCAGGTTTTGATTGTCTGTGTTACTCAGACTCGACTGCCTGATTACTAGTAGGTAGGTGCTTTAAAATGATAAATCTGGCTCTGTAGATGTAGGTTGCATAGTACACATAGCATAGACGATCATGTTATGGAACACGTGTATATATGTTGGTTCAAATGCTGATTTTAGAGATGTATATGTAAGTTGATGATTGCAGATTTTATGTTGCATGTTTACTTTATTGGGGAGTACTCGGCTGAGGTAGTCTCATTTCTGTGCAAATGGCCTGAGCGGAGCTTAGTGTATATTCTGTTGTGATTTGTTATGCAGGAAATTGAAATTTATAGGTGGTGATGTAAATGGTTACATGCAGATTGTTTTTTTTTATGTACATCCGTTATGCTGTCCGATATTGTACAGGATTAAGGAAATATGATCCTGGGGTTGGGTTATGGATCCAGCCCACCTTACCGGCTACATTAAGGAAAGTTAACTGACGTTGCCGCCGCCCTTTCGGCCCTGCGTCTTCTTTCACCGGGTCGTGCATGGAGGGGGTGATGACAAGTTGGTATCACAACAAGTTTCCTGGAAAAGAGAAGGTTATGGAAAGGATATGGAGAGTGTGATTGGACGGGCTTAGCTTGTGCCACCGATTAGTCCTGGATGGTTCGGTGATGAGGCTGGCCACCTCCTCATAAGAACTATGTTAGAACGAGAGGTGGGAGTACAGGCGGTCGATCTAGTCATACTTAAAATGAAGGATGTAGGATTGTCTATTGCTAATTGTACTATTATGTGTTGCTTTGGTGCGGATTTTTCTGTGTGATAAATTTGCATCATGCATCATACATTGTATCTACTCTAGAGAGCCATAGGAATACTGCTACTGATTAAGTTGTTTAGTTAGCCATTACGTGTGCTCTTTCTACTATTATGGAATTTCAGGAAAATGGTTAGAACTCACCAACAGCGAGACCTACACTGGAGGCGAGAGATGGAGATCTCCCTCCGTACAGAAATGTTGGCCGAAGATGGGTGAGGTGCAGGCCATCACTGGTATAGGTAAATCCCCCAGGACAGCAGGTTCAGGTTTCAGAAAAGCTACTACACGTGTTGGGACAGTTATGGACAGTTATGGATACCATCATACCGACAGAGGATCCACAGAAACTGAAGGACCAGCCCTGGGATGATACCTCGGATTTGACTTATGTTGATGATTCTGATGATGATGATGATCACCATGATGATTATGTTGATGATGATGGTGATGATGGTGATAATGATGGTAAGGATTCTGTATGCCTTCTGTATGAAATTTTCTGAAACGGTAAATGATAGTTATTGAATTTAGCATGTGTATCGGATAAGGATCAGGTAAAGGATTGTTAAATGATAAAAGTGGTAAAGATGTGTTCAAAGAATGTGATTGTTGTGATGAGCAACCGTAACGTAAGGAAGCTCTAAATAAGGTAAAATGTATGGAGATTGTGCTATATGGACAGATCTTCTATGAGCACGGACTGAGTGTTAACGGTCCTCAGATACCGCATCTAGGATGCCACCCAGGACCTCTGTTATGCATTGTCTGATGTGTATTCTGCAATGAATCAGTACGAAAGACTTGAGGTAATGGAACTTATGTGAAGGATAAGTTATGCACACAGAGGTGCGGAGGCACTAAGTGTTTCTCCATTATGATTATGAAATGATCGCTAGAGGTTAAGATAAGGAGGATAACGTAAATTGATAGTATCATCTGGTAGAGAGCGTTCGCGCTCCACACCAATGTCAGGAAAGAAGAACAGGTACAGAATTACAGTAAAGATACGAAGAATGTTAAGGTTAGTTCTGGATGTGATAGTGAGTGTCAGTTAGTCTTAGGACTCGGTACTGTCTGTGGTTATCGTGTTGAAATACTGGCAATTAACTCGGGGATCAACAAGATGCACCCAGAGTACGGGACGCCACCGAGAGGCTTAGGAAGGTACTTTAAACTACCTCTCCTTCCAGATAGACAGTGGTTTGAGTGTATCAATTAGTCGATACAAGTTAGTATTATAACCTTACCGACTTTGTTAGATTTATTTGACTGGGTTGCAGGCAACCATTGAATTTGAAATTTTACAAAAATCTTCATGGTTAAGTCTACTGGTATGGGTTAAATTCTCATAATTTATTTCACACCGTAGATCCAGTTGAAGAATTGAATTGAAACTAGACACAAAGCTATTTTTTAGGAAAAACAGCAGGATTGACCCAACTTGTTCAAATAAACTATACTGTTTCACTGGGATTTTTTATCAGAAATGTTTTTTAAGCGTAGTCTCATGTGTTTAGTTTAAGGAAAAAAGTATGGAACTCGATTTGGACACGTGTGGAATTTATTAAAAATATTTTACTGACGGGTGGTCATGCTGGAAACGGAATGTTGAAAGAAAAGGGGAAGTTACGGGAATAAAAGGAAGGATGAGCTGATCGGAGTCAAGTCCGGTTACACGGTGTAGTGGAACTATAGTTCCTTCTATGGGAAGCTTGGCTACCACCGATGATATAATTTCATGATACATTACGACAACTTCGCTCGGTTGTGAGATAGTTCACATACATAGTCTGATCTAGGAATAAATTATGATACTTCATCCCAGAGTTTTGTGAGAGACAGTATGTTCCGTATTGGTACCACCCTGTGGTACACCTACATGATGTTCTAATTTTGTTTGATGTTCGGATCTGTCATTGCACTGGTATGATGCTCGATTAGTGGATCATTTGCTCTGATCACGAAATGTTGTGAATGCAATTGCTAATCATGGCTAAGGGTTACCCTCCTAATGAGTTGATGGAATGGAATATATTTGTTGAGATACGTTCTCCATATATGAGTTATGAATGTGACTTGTTAAAGTAATCGATTGATGACTATCGATTACTGAGGGCCGATTGCTGACTGTTGACTACTGACTGTTGATTGCTAATTACTGATATTGATGTATGCATGTGTATCACCTTTCGAGGTGAGTATGATCTGATTGGTTTCTGATACTCTGAGATTCAAAGTTTAGAGATATGTGGTGTGTTGAGCTATGTTTTGTATAGTGGGACCATCTGGGAGATTGAACTCCATTCTGTCTGACTCTCCATAGTGTATGATATGATAACGGAATATGTACGGTTATGTAAACTATCATAGTTATGTATATGGTAACGTAATGGAAATGATTATGGTATGAGCTTCTCTCCGATGAGACGTGAAAGTATGTATACGGTTTCCGTCTAGTGGGATGTGATGGTATCGATATGTATATATGTATGATAAGATGTAAAAGTTTGAGAATGTCTCTCAGGAGGCATCTACGGAACATCAGTTATCATACCCCACGTATCTCTATGATATGGGTCTATTCCAGCACTTCTGCACTAGAAGTTTCATGCTTGTGGTACAAGTATTAGGACATTTTGACGACCACGAGAAATGTTCTATCATCCTGATTCTACAAAAGTATGAAGTAACCTGAAACCACTGTATGATTATATCTAGGTTTCTATGATTTGAGATCGAATCACCTGCTATTATACTGAAATACACCTGTTAGGTGTTCTATAAAGACGTTTTGTGCCGTGACATAGCGCAAGGTAAAAAGAGGAAAGGAAAGCTGAACCTAAGGGTTCAGGTATGTAAGTATATACTATTTTGTACCATATGGGCCGGTTGTTCCGATGACTACTTGGCATTGGAACGATTCCACGTATATGTTAAGGATGTCTGACATGTTCTGCAATGGTAAATGCAAGGAGAACTTTGAGATTTGGTTCTGACCACTCGGTAGTGGTTAGCCCACAATTAACTGCACTGGACTTTTCTGTATTGGTAATGGGTCTGAGGTTACTATTAAGGGTCAATCTCCTCAAGTAAATACTCAGGAGTTGACATGTTCTATTTAACTTACGGTATGAACCTCGATAAAGATGTTAAGTTAGATTACCATATTTCAAAGAACGATTGGTATGGCGCCTTACGAGGCACTATATGGGTGAAGGTACATGACACCTGACTGTTGGTCTGAAACATTGGACAAGGATTGAATTGGGCCCCAAAGTCATAAAAGAAACAACAGAAAAGATAAAGAAGGTTCAAGCACAGCTGAAGACCGCGAATGATCGTAGTACATCCTATGTGAATGAGTGGCGCTGTGACTTGGAGTTTGAGGATGATGACAAAGTCTGGTTGAAAGTGGCACCGATAAAAGGAACTGTCCGCGGTACATAGGTCCATATGAGAATTTAGAACAAATTGGAAAAGTGGCCTACTGAGTAGCACTACCGCCACATATGTCTGGAGTACATAATATTTTTCACGTGAGTATGTTAAAGAAGAAAATATTTAATCTGATACAGACCATACCTGTGGAAGAAATACAGTTAGAGCCAGACTTGTCGTATAAAGAAATGCCAATTACATTATTGGCAAAGGATACTCGGAAACTCTGAAGCAAGTTGATCCCAATGGTTAATGTACAATGGTCGCACCATTCAAAGCGGGAAGCAACTTGGAGGACCGAGAAGGATATGAGGGATCGTTACCCCCAGGAGTTTCAAAGATTGAAGGTACTCTTTGAGGACCAAGAGTCTTAAGTGGGGGAGAATGTTACAGCCGTCACAGAATTCCGGGCCATTTTTGCCAATTTCACCTCCAGGGGCAAAATGGTCATACTGGGAAAGATGACAGAAAATGGACAATTAATTTGGAAAAATATAAAGTGGTGTCTAAAATGAAGAAAATGAATGAAGAAAATGAAAAGGTATTATATATTATGTTTTAATACATAATATGTCATAATTGTTAGTAGTGGAAGATAAATGTCACATTTTTGTGGTTTAATGGAAAATCACTTAAGTGTTGATTTATGGAAACTGGAAGTTAAAGATAAGTTATGTGAATGTTGGTATTAAATGGAATTAAGAAGTTAGTAAGTAAGTAAGTAAAAAAAAAAAGGTGAAAATTGGAAAAAACGTAAAAATGTTTAAGTTGGGCAGCAGGAAGCATTTGTCAGCAGCAGCTCAGCATCCTTCATCTTCATCATCCTTCACCATTCCTTCACCAAAACTTCATAAATCTTGATCATTTAAGCTCCCAAAGTTGAAGGTGGAAGTAGATTCATGTGGGAAACACTATAGAACTGAGATTGCACAAAGTTCAAGCTCCATTTCTTCTCTTGCAAGTGAAATCTGAAATTCTTAGATGATCAAGGGTGACGAGTTGGCATCAAATTCTTGAAGAAATGAAGAGGTAATCATGTTCTAATGATGGATTTGAGCTAGAAACAAGTTTAATATCATCATTTCATCATGATTTTGCAAGAATTGAGTTAAGGTTCATGAGGTGGTCATGAAAAAATTTGGTGAAATGTTAAATTAGTGTTCTTGGGTTGATTCTTAACAACTTTAATGCTTGTAGTTAAGGTGAGTTCATTGTGAATCAAGGAGTTAACGGTTAATGCTCCAATTTTGAGGTGTAGGAACAAAATGTGTAATTATCCTAAAGTAAGGCCTAAGATATATTCTAGAGATGTTTTTGAGCATCTTTAATACTTGGATCGACTATTGAATCATTGTTTATGATTAAAGTAAAATGTGGTCAAAGTTGGTTGAAATTAGGCAAAGTTGCTCAAAGTGGACAATTGGATTGGAGTGGCGGTTCAATTATATTCTTGGGATGATTTTGAGCAACATTAATGCTTGGAGTAAGTTAAGAATCAATAGGGATAATGTTAATTGTGTTGGAAACTATGGATTAGGTGTGTTTAGGAACTCTTAATTCAATGAAAATTGTATGGAAAAATATTGGGATGAAAGTTCTAAGAGTTTATGCCAAAATTGTAAGTGGGTGATGGAAAATGAAGTTGAAGGTTTATGTGTGGAAGTTGTTTAAATAATGTTAGATTGATGTTTAGGGCCCTAATATGATGGAAACATGTAAAGAAAATGATGTTAGTCATGTTTTCTACCTAGGGCCAAATTGTTGATGCATTTTGGAAGTTGATGATAAATGGATTGTTAAGTGTTAAATGATGTTAAAGTAAGGTTAATTATGGATAAGTTAAATGGTAGAACATTTTGGCCAAGGAATATTATTTTTCAAGAGTTGGCCGAATTGATCATGCAAAGGAATATTGGGAAATTTTGAAAATTTTTTAAATGTTTGTTCATGGTTGATGATATAATGAATTATTAAGTATGTATATGAAATTGTAGAGAAAATGGATGAGATTTAGGTCATTTTTTGAAATGGGTTGAATTGAAAAAGTATGAAAAGATTGAGGTTTGAATGGTAAAATTTGAAAGTTAAAGCATGAATGTTCTTACACTGAGGAACGTAACTTGTGCGTGAAGTTACGTTGAATTTGGGCAAGAAACGACCGTTTTAGAAAATATGGGTAGAATAGTTAACTTATGGAAAGTTAATGGTTAATGCTGTAGATTGCCCAAATAATGATGAAAATGATGATTTCTAAAGGTTAAGGACGGATTGTGAAAGAATTGGAAAGTTTGACACTTTTTTAAAAAGTGGTCGGAAACGAATTTTTTTCTAAGTGTCAGAAAAGCGATACATGAAATGATGGAACTTGATTATTCATTTACTGTATAATTGTTCACAGCTGACAAGGGTTGCTTAAGCAACAAGGAAAAGGCTACCGGACAGGTTTACCGAAATTGCACAAGTCGACGGAAATTGTACGGACAGCTTCCTACGACTGCTATTTACAGGTAAGGGCTCAACCTTCTTATATATGCATGACTGGGACGCTTGATGCAGTATAGGTTGGTTGAAGCTAGCTCTCGGGCCGAGGGTGGGGCTCGATGACTCCCGAGAGTAGTTCCATGGTATGGTTAGCGGTATGTAGGTACAACTGATGCGGGACTTTCAGCTCCCCTATAATGATGTACTGCAGTTGCATGGCGATCGATACTGATGTTCAAGGTTCTGTGACTCACGATCTGCGTGGTCATCTGTGAAAACCTGATGTATGACTGATGGTAATGCTATGTTCCAGGTTCCGTGACTCACGATCCGCGTGGTCATCTGTGGGAACCTGATGTATGACTGATGATGTTGCTATTGCATAATGACGGTTACATGGACGTACGCCCCGCGCTAGTACTATGCGCCTTATGATGACTGGGAGACTCCGGGAGGTTGCGAACCAACCTTCGGAGGCCGTCGTATAGATATGATGATGAATGTTGCATTGCATGTCATACTCACGATTTTATAGGATGCATAGTATACTGCATACTGTTCACGCTAACATTATCATTGCAGGTATCGATAGAAGACCCCTTTACTTCTACCTACGCCCTTACTGAGTTCTCTCGGGAACTCACTCTTTATATTTCCTTAGTTTTCAGTAGCGTCACATTCTGAGGCCGCAGTGTAGAATTCCGCTTGGCCATTACAGTGATTTTATACCAAGGTACAAAGTTAGTTCCTATGATTATGTTATGATTTATGTTACGGGATTATGGGTGATTCTCGATAGAGAAGGGATTATGTTACGCATATGTTATGAAATTTCTGGACGATCACCTTTTTATATGGACTAACGGTTAACACTTATGTTTGATGTGTAGTTTATGGCAGCAGCAGCAGGATTGGGTCTTGAGTGTCGGTGTTGCTTAGACCCGACTACCTGATTACTAGTAGGTGCTTTAAAATATTAAAGCTGGCT
>JBBYHH010613229.1:0-18911 GCA_038382905.1 Daphne laureola
TTGATGGAATTAGATGAAAGATCTATGAAGATCTGTAGGCCATAAATGAATTATCCAACGGTATGAAAGCTCCAAAATGGAAACTATTCATAAACAATGGCTATGTGATTATGCCAGACGCTCTTACCCATTTGTGAAGAACTTGGAGCCTATAAAAGCTAAACAAGAAGGAGGAGATCAAAAGAGAACAACACCCATACATCTATGTACATTCTGTGAATACTCTTTATCATCCTCATCACTCTCACAACTCAAAGAAACTCTTAGAGCTATCATTCACAAAGGTGCTGCCATCCTGAAGATCATCTGCAATAAGCTTTGACATTAGCTAGAGAGTTCATCATCAGAGAAGTCTTTCTATTCTCTAAATCCCATTCTTATATAAGCCTATTTCCCTAGTGTGTATATAGATCAACTGCATTAGTTGGTAGTGATAGACTAGTTCTTCACAAAGGAAGAGGAAGGTTGATAAGATCCTCTATCAATGCGTTGATCCAGCGTTACTATCTACATTTTATGTCATGTTAGTCAGGCAACCTTCTCATAAAGTCTTGTGTGTCGGGAAGCCATTATAAAAAGTCATGTTAGTTAGACAATTGTTAAGTTCTGTTAGTCAGATAAATGGTTAAGTCCTGTTAGTCAGGCATTTGGCGTAAAGTTCCGTGTGTCATGCAGCCTTGTTCAAGTCTTGTGTCTCGGGCACTCTGTATAAGCCATGTGTGTCAGGCCTTAGTTCTAGTGGAGAAAACCTCAAGTGTGACTTGAGTAGAGGACATAGGTCATGTTCTCCGAACCTTTATAAATTCCTATGTCCTTCTCTCTTCTACACATTTCTATCTATGTACATCATCAACGCATTGATATCTTGTTGTTGCAAGTACACTCAATTTTGATTTATCAATGTGTTGATCAGAGGGTTTTGGTTGAAAAGTGAAAGGTTTTAAATATATTTTAAGACAAATTCACCCCCTCCTGGCCATACTTGGGTCTACACCTCTCTCACACTAGTATGCCTATAATTAGGCACTCTCGTGTTCTAACAAAAAACACCTTGAGGTCTACAGAACAAGTATCACCACCACCCCCATCGATACACGGCCCGACGGGAAGAGGATTCGGGGTCAAAAGGGCGGTGGTGAACTAAACGATCAATCCTGTTACGCGTAACCAATATGTGGGTTTAAACCACTTTTTAGGTCCCTGTTTACAGAATTCAACAACACAAATTTTTTGTTTCCTTGTACCTGCATTCTAGAATTTCACAACAATAACAAATAAACTGAGCTCTGCTCAGACCAGATACTCCAAAAGAAGGCCGCCTCAGGCATGCACTTCCCGATATTCATAACATGCATTCAAACATTCACACAATATACACAACCTCAGAACTCACAAAATACTACATGGATATATCCCTTCCAGAACTTCTAATTCTATATGACCGTGCATACTACGCTACAAAGCTTTTTAACATAGCCATCAGAATATACATACAATTTTCGGGTTGTCAGGTCAACCAATTTCTGCCAGGAAGCCCGACATAATTACTGCTGCTGCTAGCTGCGATACAAGACAGTAAGAGTCAACCATTAGTAACAATTTTAATGTACTCATTCAGATAATCAATAATCCAAACCCATAACCCAATATTCCTTTCTCAATGTGCTATTGCTTCCTAATTAGCCATTTCACTTTCATTAACATTTCTGTTTAACACTTATCACAGTTTCCACTTGGTTCACCCCCAATACCACAATCACAATTACAGTACACAATCACTTGAGGGGCTATTGTACCTGAGGTACAAAATCACTATTGGCCGAGTAGTACTACTGCGCAAGCCTTGAACCAGATGTTCCTAAAATATATGAAGGTAAGGGGGTGAGTTTCCAACTGAACTCAGTAAGGGTGTAGGTAGAAGTAAAGGATTTCTTCATGTTTCACCTGTAATGACAATGTCAAAATAACATATACATATAATAGTATGAATGCAATGCTCTGTTCCCTTTTACAATGATGTACCAAAGTACATTTTACAGTTCCAACCCACACACCACGATGGCCTCCTATGGTCCTCTTTCATACCACAAGGACTTCCCTACACAATCAGTGCGCATGGTACCAATGAGGGCCTAGGACCCTTTAACCATCGTCAGACAATCAGTCAATCAGTTATAGTAACCATGCCAAAAATAGTTAGTTCGGTGGTCATGTTGACTCACAGAACCATGGAACGTTGTATCGCAAGCAGATAGTTCGGGTCACGCAGACTCATAAACCATGATACATTTTAGTGCAATCGATATCACTATGTCACAAGCAATTGGTTCAGTGGTCATATAGACACATGGAACCATGACACATTGTGTCACAAGCAGAAGCTTCAGGGCCACAAAGATGCATGAACCATGACACTTTACTTGGCGATCAATGGGTTCGGTGGTCACTAAGACGCACAGAACTGTTGCATTATCCGTGTACCTGCACACCTTTACTGCTACCATGAAACCAGTCATAGACCCCAGCACCGGTCTAAGACTGATCTCAAACAACTGAAATGGCACTAAGCATTACGTTAATATGCATTTAAGAAGGTTGAACCCTTACCTGGAAGCAATAGCAATACGTCCTCTTTTTCAAACACGTTCTGAAATCCTTTTCCTTTTATGCCAATTCCAGACACCAATCATTTCCTACACATTTTCAATGTCATTTCACACATAAGTAATATAAACAAGTACATTACCATCCATACGCTAACATTTCTCTTTCCATAACAGAATCTCAATATAACCGCCATTTCCACTTTTGACCCATTTTACCAAAGTTGGTCAAATCTTAACCAATTCCTTTATGACTTCACATGTATGCTTAATGACCTATTCTAAGATCATCCATGCATAAACATTACACTTTCCCATCCCATTTCATCATTTCACATAATTACCCAATTTTGGATTTAATCCATAACTTCTCTATACACAATGATTTGTAACTCAATCCAAGTATTAAAGTTTCTTAGAATCATTATCCAAGTACAACTAAATCAACAATTCATCAAAATATGGCACTTCCATCCTCCACCAACTTCTATGAATTTTACCTTAGGTCTATGATCTAGCTAGTGAACGATCCGTAAGTTGAAAACATATCAAACTCGACTTTATCTTGCCTATCCCCAATTGATTGTATTGCCCCAAGATCACAAAGGGCGTTCTTGCATTGTAACAGACCAATCTCATAAGGAATTGTAAAACTCCCCGAATCCTTGACTTTCCTCAAAAGTTTCCTTTGGATTATCGCACTAGCCTCTTCTTCAATCTCAATAGTCTCATGATCTAGAAATTTCCTATTCTTATTGATAACTTCTTTAAGAAACTTAGAATATTTTGGAATTTCACTTATCACCTCTAAAAATGGTAGATTTATCTCCACTTTCTTGAATATTTTAAATTTTTTTGAAAATTGCTCATGTTCCTTCTTCTTAGAAAACCTCTTTGGAAATGGCAACAGATGAGGACAAACATTTGAAGAAAGGATAATCTCTTTACTCACTTGAGGCACCACCCCCTCCTTTTCAATAGAAGTGTCCTCACTCCGAGAATCAATAATTTCTTCCATAATAGGTGTAGTGGACATATTTGAAAAATCCTTATCTTTTGGCTTTGTTGGCTCCAGCGGGTGATTTTTGTACTCCTTACCACTTCTTAGTTGAATGGCATCACATAAATCCGGACCTTCTTCATTAACGATTGGTGTATGGATAACAATGCTTGGCGTAGGAATGGACTCCGTAGAAATTGGTGTTTTATATTCCCATTTCAAAATTGACGCATCCAACTTAATAGAAAATTGATCAATCCGATTATCAGAATATTCTTTCAGATGGGCAATACGTCCCATGATTATCTCAAACATAGATTCCAATGTTGCGAAATTAATAACATCCACCGAAGGTTGAGTTGCCACTTTCTCATTGCTGAAATTTGATTCTGGAGACACTTCTAACTCACTGATTTGAACCTTTTGTTGATGTCCACCACTTGAAACTTGTGGAGACTCATGATTAACCACATAACAATGCTCTGAATTCTTTGAAATGACATCTTGTTTGTTGAAATTCTGACTTTGCACCAATTGGGTGACTATACTTGTAAGATTCAAAACTTGTTCTTGTATATGATCGGTCTTGCTTACTTCTCCATCTTTATGTCCATGTGAATCCTTGAAGGATTTTGAAACTCGGTATTCTTTACTCAACTCAAGTGTATCCAAGAGTTCCCAAGCGTCATCACTGAACTTATGTTGAAACCACCCGTCGGATGAACCATCTAAATATGACATAGAAGCGACAGATAGACCATCATAGAAAAGTCTTGCTTGTTCCTTCTTGGAATATCCCGAATGACAAAACTTCTTGTTAAGGTTCTTGAACCGCGCCCAAGCTTGGGCGATAGACTCATTTTCTCCTTGATGAAAATCATGAATTTCCCTCTTTAGTGCAAAGATTTCTGAGAGATCACTGAACTTCTTAAGAAAGGCCATCTTCAAGTCTTCCCATGACAATTTTTTTAATGAATTAAGATTGTGGTACCATTTCTTAGCGATGTCCTCCAATGAGAATGGAAATAACCATATTCTCTTTGCATCCTCGGACATGCCTTGAAGTGCCAATGTGTTGCATATGATAGAGAAATCATCTAAGTGAGCACGCGGGTCCTTCTTGTGAATTTCGGAGAAGGAATACCTTTCTGAGTACTCTAGAACATGACCGCGTATTGAGTAATCGGCTTGGATAGCCGCTGGCTTTACCAAATGATGGTCATCCTCTTTGAATTGTTAAGCGAAAACTTCTGATAAGAGAAGCTTCTTCATGATAGGTGTTTGATTATGATCAGTGTACAAAATGTAAACTTTTTCACTATGTTTAGAGCATTAAATCCATCAATTTTGCCTGCTTTTATTGTGAAATATGCACTTTACTTATGAATTCCAAAGATTTATAGGTGCGTACATCTGAAGGTGATTAGGAGCTCAATACACCTAAACATCACGTAAAAAGAGATGGAGAACAAGCATCAAGCAATCTTGAAGGGACCTGATTGCAATAGAAAGAGAGATGGAGGATTAAAATGTAAATTGGTGTAATTAGGGTGCACAACAATCCATGGTACCACTCACCTGCGCCTTAAGGGCGCACCAATTTGGCACTTCTTTTAACCCTGGCGCAACTTTGTGCGCCTTAAGGGCGCCACTTCCATGCGCCTCCCTCCAACTAGGCACCACTTACATGAGCCTCACCAAAGCTAGGCACCACTTCCATGTGCCTCATGCAAAGATGGCACCTCAACCTGCGTCTCAATGGTGCCTCCACCAGCGCCTCATGTATTTGGGCTCTGCACCCATGGGATTGTACGAATTGTTTTGATCTTATTTGGTAGAATTAACCTTGTACTACCCATGCTACGCCTCCTTACTTAGTTATATGTAATTTTATGTCAGGGGCATTATAGTTATTAGATTTTAGTATAAATAGGCCTTCTTAAATTCATTTGTTGTAGTTTTAGTCTTAAGATATATTTTGGGTTGCTCTCTTTGAGCTGAAACTCTAAGTTGAAATAGATTCTTGAGCTAAGGGCTTTTAGTCATCCGACCCCCTTTTCAGAGGGGTTGAAGGGCTAATTTATGGAGAAGCAATTTCTGGGTGAATTCTAACCCTACACTATTTCTATTTCATCATTTTAAGTTTCTATTAAATGCTGATCATGTCTATGTTTAGCTTTGATAGAGTTAGGAATGCTATGTCTTAGTTTACCTTTAGCTTAGGGTTCAAGTAAGCTATTTCCATATTATACATGGTTGATATTAATTCTAAGCACGTCTGTCATTTGTGGTATGATGAATAAATTTATCATTACTCTTCTAGGTGCTCGATTAAATATTTGAAAGGAATTTAATCGGCACAACATTTATAAAATTGATAGATTAACTTCCTGAATGTCAGAGATGACTTTAGTGAGTAATTGTTGATAGTTTTAGTACTTTGATTCCTCAAAAGTAAGTATTATATCATGAGAGTGACTAATGCTACTTTAGTGAGAGGTGTGTTGTTGGCTCGAGAGAGCGGTAACCCAATTTAGGTTGACCGGCCAAGAGTCAGAGATGACCTTGGAGGGTTAATAGATAACAACCTCAGGATTGATTCTTGGACCACGAGAGTGGCTAAGCTCATTCCAGTCAGAGAAGTGCCGCTTACTCGAGAGAGGGGAGACATAGTTGTGGTAATCTACCTCGAACATGATAATTAATTTGCTTGCATGAAGCCTCATTGAAATGATGTATTGATTTAGCTGGGGTAATTAGAATTCCATGTCTCTCAGTAATTGGTGGTAGTTTAGGTTGTATGTGTGTCTATGATATTACATGTCTCTCTATTTAAGACATGTGGGACACGTTTTCTGATGATTCCTAACTCACAAGAATTTATTTAAAGTCCATTTCTGTGAGATTTCACATTTTGAAGTTGGTACGTGAATCCCGGGCTATTTTGTCAAAATTTGATTCCAGGGGTAAAATGGTCATTTTCTGAAAATTGGATGGAAAAGGGTATTTTGGTAATTTGGAAAGGTAGGGGCAGCTATTTGGTAGTGGGAGGAGAGAGGAAATGAATTTTGGTTTATGATATGATTTGTAATATCATTTTGTTAAAGATAAAGTGTATTATACACTAAGTGGAATACATGTGTCAATTGTACATGGCACGTGATAGATTTCCTATCCTAATCTAAGGGTGTAGGTTAACATGGAAGAGGATAAGGTTGAATTTATGTTATGATAATGATTATCATAATAGAAAATAAAAATGAAGTAGTAAGAAGTAAATGGTAAGAAAGTACGAAAAAATTCTTTCTCTCTCACCACCCTTAGGCCGGCCTCCCTCTTCTCTCTCTACCTTCATGGTGTTCTTCAAGTGTTCATCAAGCGTTCTTGATGTTCTTCAACATTTCTTCCACAAATCATCATCCAAAGTTCAAGATTTAAAGAAGATTTAAAGATTTATCCACTTTGTGAAAATTTTAGGCCAAAATTCAAACTTTGGAAAATATTTGGCATTAATTGGTAAATAATGGAAAGTGAAGTGAGACTTAGCTATTTTAAAGCTACGTGTGAAATTGGTGAAATTTTAAGTGATTTTGCCACTTTTGATAATTCTTGACCAAATTGAACGTTTGGTAAAAGATTAAGGACTTGGTGGGTAATTAAGGATAAACTGAGCGAAATTGGACTTCTGTGAAGTTAAGAAAGAAATTGGCAACACTTTAGGTGTTTTTACCACTATGAGAATTTGGAGTAAAATTGAATATTTTGGCAAAGTTCAGGGACTTTATTGATAATTAGTAAGGAATGATGTTTAATTGATGCTTAAGTGGTAATTAAGTAAAATTACAATTTGGTTTGATCACTTTTACCTTGGGTTGACCAAATTAGTCAACTAATTGATTTTTGGTCAACAGGTTGACTTTTGCTGATAAATGAGGTAGGATTGATGAGTTGAAATGCTTATAAGTTTTGAATGTGTTTAGTGTGAAATATGGTGGCTGTGGAACGTAACAGTTCAAAAAGGAACGTTGCGGAAATTCATTACTCGGGATTGTCGCGTAAAGGATTGTGCGTCATTAGGTAAGGGGTTTAACTTTCTTAATATGTGTTATTGGTTACCTTCATGCATATTAGGTTAGTTAACGGCTAGTTCCCGGGTCCAGGGTGGGGTCCAGTGACTCCCGGGGCTAGTTCCATGGTAAGGTTAACGGAATGCAGATTTTTGAGCTTCGGAGAACCGATCTTATGATCGAGGTATTCTACAATCAATGATTGATCTGATCTGTGATTCTGATATTATGTGGTCAATTAGTGACCTACGACAGTTTCAAGGGATGTACACCCCTCGCTGGTACCATGCATTCTGATCCCGACTTTGTGTGGGGGCTTTAGAAGCCGTCAGGGGCTGTCATTCTGTTCTGTTCTGTCTGGATTCTGGTACAGCTCTAATCCAATTCTGTTTCTGCCTCTGTCTGTTCTAGGTATTCTGGATAGTCTGATGGGACTTCTGTATTGCATATCACAACATTTGCATATCATTCTCCATGTTATATTTAGGTTGTATATAAATGCTAGTACATTGCACGCTAACCCTTTTATGCAGGTGGTTTTTAAAGAAACAAAAACTGTGATCCTTACCTAACACTTACTGAGTACCTTTCGAGGACTCACCCCCCATTATATTCATATTTTTCAAGAACTTCTTGTTCGCGACCCGTATAGTAGCTCTGCCTAGTCATTTTGTGATTTCTGGTACTTGAGGTACACAACACATTGATTTGGTTTCTGATTCTTATTAGGAGGTAGTCTCGATTAACTCGGTTCTAGTTATCTGAGTATTTCAGGTTGAGCATGATTACAGTTTGACTAATGGTTGACTTTCCTGTTTATGTTTAGCAGCAGCAGCAGTAACTTGTTGTGATCGTCAGAGTCTCGACAACCCGATCACACAAGCTTAGTACGTATTCCGTTATAGCATAGTCTGGGATATGTAGATGTGGCATGCACATGTAGTTAGTAGCATTTAATATGCTCTGATGGTTTGTATATTTTTATTTTCTCGGGGAGTGCTTGCCCAGTGCGATGGGCAGGGCTCCTTTCTGGTGTATCTGGCATTGAGCGTAGCTCAACTTTACATGCTATATTATTGCGTGATTCTCTGTAAAACTGCTAATGTGTTTTGGGCAAAGGTTTACGACATAATTAGAAAGTCGTAAAAACCTGTAACGCGTTAAGAAGTTAGAAATAAGTAACTAAGTTTAGAAAAAAAAATTAGGGTCGGGTTTTGGATCCGCAAAACATAGGAATGAGTTTCATTTTGACGTCGCCACCATCCCCGCCACCGCACCGATACTGCTTGCGCTTCCGCCAACGCACCGGGGATGGGGGTGGTGGTGACAACTTGTTATCAGAGCTTAGGTTTGTGTTGGGTATGTTGAGGTGAGCAGCCCCGGTTTCATTGATCAGTTTCGGGATGGTTCATGAGGAACCTGATCAACTTCTTTTGTGGACTGTCTTGGAATCGGGGAGTGTGGAACTATGGGTGGTCACTTTAAACATGCTTAACACAATCTAAGGCTTGGGGTAATCTTAGGTAAAATGAAAATCGCGCCAAACTTGTCCATTAAGGAAATGGACGTCTAAATTTGAAATTAGGCGAGCAGAAAGTTCCTGCCGGAATTTTGATTCCGCTTGTTCTGCTTAAGTAGTATATATCATACATTGCATCTACACTACAGAGCCTTTAGGAAATATTGTTGCTTGCTTTATTGAAAGTTAACCGTTATGTCGTGCTCTTTCTGTATGGGATTTCAGGATATGGTGAATAATCACCGACAGTGAGTCTTGCACTCTGAGGTAAAGGACACTGATTCTGCTCCTCTCGAGATTTAGGGATGGATGCGATGAAACTTGAGTCAGCCACAACCATATCTGTAGGTTCCGGTGAACCTAATAGAGATACTCAGGCAGATACGTTCACTCCTGAACGATGTCTGGGCTGAGTGAGAATAGGGCAACCACGGATGCACGTTGCTCTGCCGGTTCAGGATAGTTCAGATGATTGGTCTGAGGACGCAACCACCAAGCTGGCATATTCTGATACATGTACTACTACACTTACTAGTTCTCAGAACTATCAGTCAGAGTCTGTTTTGGATGATGAGGAGTACGGTAATAGGATCCACCCTCATGCTCGGAGGGTACGATCGGAGGTCCGATTTGACCATTCTGTTCAGGTTCATCACTGAGACAGGGATGATAAGGATTCTGGAAATTTCCTGGAGAGCACAGAGGCCCTGGGTTATACGCACTGCGGCTCGAGACGAAATCACTATAATGGAGCGCTTCCAGCACCTCGGTCCCCCTAGATTCACCAGTAAGGGAGGAATGGACGTGGCTAAGTCTTGGTTCAACGATATGAATCATTTTTTCGAGAGGCTGGGCCTCCCGTTCGTGGAGATGGTTTCACTAGCCACCTTCAACCTACGCGACCGCGCATATAATTGATGGAAGGGGGTGGCTGGTTTGAGGATCACACAGTATGCTCAGCGGGGATGGCGAGACACTGGTATAGGTTAGGAGGAGTTCTCCCATTTATTTCATGAGTGATGGATCAAATATGCTATCCGGCACCACCGACAGGTCAGGTCATAGTGGTAAGGGCAAGAGTACATTAGGGGCAGAGCAACAATTGATCATGAGTGAGACAAGATGTACAGAGGATCTTTGCATTACATCTTCTATGAGTAAGGACTAAGGCACTCATGTGTTAATATGGTCAGTGGAAATCATTAAATCCTGATCTATACGAGTAGAATTGAAAACCATAAGCGACACATGGGTATTAGGAATTTTCACAAGCACGTGAAAAAGGAAGTAGAACCTTAACATCCGGTTCTTACGTACCGCATCGGGGACACCACCCAGGATCTCTGTTATGTACCATTCAATAACATAGTATGAGCCACCAAGGAGAATATGCCAAACAGATTCAGTACATTCTGCAATGACTCAACACGAGGAACAAGTACACGGACATGAAGACGTAGGAGCTAACCGTAACCATGATACGTGAAAATTAACAACACAACCCAGTGAGGAGTATTCACATTCTACATCAACTTTACGACGTAAGAGTAATTACAAAACTATAACAAAGATCAATGAGGCGGTCAAGGTTAGTTAGTTGATGTTAGCAAGTACCAGTTAGTCTTAGGACTCGGTACTGTTTGTGGTTGCCATGTTGAAAGACCAGCAATTTGACTCAGGGTACAACAAGATGCACCCGAAGGAAGGGACGCTACTGAGAGGCCCTGGATGGTAGTCTAAACTACCACTCCCACCAAAAATAGATGGTTATTTGAGTATATCAGTTTAGTATGAGAATGAGTCGATATAATATATCACTGTCAGGATAAAATAGCATTTTAGTTCTTAGTTCAGTGATTCTGTATTGGTGGGTACACTAGATGTGCCTAATTTCAGGGTTTGTCTAGCAGTCACTTATCTCAGTCTGGTAGGTAAATTGGTGTTAGTTACTTCGACACCGATTCAATTCTATTCCAACCTTCCCTATCTTGTGATAGTTGTTCAATTACCGTGAGTGAAGAACACTCAGAGATCTAAGGATTAGGGTCTTGGACCTTGTCTAAGAGTGGATTGAGAAATCACGATAAGGAAGTTGTGGTTTACTTGAGAAATGGAAAATGAAATCACTTTCTAGTAAGGATTGCAGCACCGACACAGTGCTCTGTTAGTTCAAACAAAGTTAGAGGTTTGATGTCCCACGTGTGAGTGGATTGTTGGTAATTATGGTTAACATTCTGATACTCTGACATTTGGAGTCTGAAGATAGTATCTTACGGTTTATCATGTCTTGGGAGATGGCATGGGAGTTTTGAACTCCATTCTGTCCGGCAGTAATCCATATCGTGAAGCACGGTTTGAGATTGCCTTTTTAGAGGCATCTACGATATATAGTCACTTTGTGACTATGTTCTGATTTGCTGTGATTTGAGACTTGACATCTGTAGTATGTTCTGATTACACCATTCTAGTGTTCGGTGTTACAAAACTTTGGTGTTCTCTGATACACCTTCGGGTGTTCTATTCTCTTTTGTTCTGTTTTGTGTTGTGCTGCTCTGTTCTATTTTGTATCGCAGTAGTCAGTTGTTCTGATCTGATCTATTTTGTTCTATTCTGCATTATATTTGTCAATAATTTTGACCTGTTCTGCATTATATTCGTCGATAATTCTGTTCTGATCTATTCTGTTTTGCAATTAAGGTTGAGGTGTCCGATATGTTCTGTACTTATAAGTTTGAGAAGAACTACTGAGATTTGGTTTTGACCACATAAATGTGGTTAGTCCGCAATACCAAACTTCATCACAATGAGGTGTCGGTAGTTTTTCTGTGATAGGGATTTTTCTAAAATTTCTGTTAACGACCAGTTCCTTAGGATAGGACTTAGGAATTATTTTGTTCTGCATAACTTGCGGTTTGTGTCTTGGTAAAGATGTTCAGAAATGGTTTTGATGTTGAGGATACTCTTGGAGGACTAAGAGTCCTAAGGTAGGGAGAATGTTACAGTCACCTCGGGTGGATGGTAATTTTCTGAGAAGGATTGCCCGAGGGTCAGATTCTACTATCGTCGGGACTTTATTTCAGACGTGCAGGACATGTTTTCGGATGATTCCCAAGTCTCGAGAATTTATTTAAAGTCCATTTTCATGGGATTTCACATTTTTAAGTTGGTACGTGAATCCTGGGCCATTTTGTCAAAATTCAGTGCCAGGGGTAAAATGGTCATTTTTTTGAAAATTGGATGGAAAATGGTATTTTGGTAATTTGGCAAGGTGGGGGCGGCTATTTGGTAGTGGGAGGAGAGAGGAAATGAATTTTGGTTTATGATATGATTTGTAATATCATTTTGTTAAAGATAAAGTGTATTATACACTAAGTGGAATACATGTGTCAATTGTACATGGCACGTGATAGATTTCCTATCCTAATCTAAGGGTGTAGGTTAACATGGAAGAGGATAAGGTTGAATTTATGTTATGATAATGATTATCATAATAGAAAATAAAAATGAAGTAGTAAGAAGTAAATGGTAAGAAAGTACGAAAAAATTCTTTCTCTCTCACCACCCTTAGGCCGGCCTCCCTCTTCTCTCTCTACCTTCATGGTGTTCTTCAAGTGTTCATCAAGCGTTCTTGATGTTCTTCAACATTTCTTCCACAAATCATCATCCAAAGTTCAAGATTTAAAGAAGATTTAAAGATTTATCCACTTTGTGAAAATTTTAGGCCAAAATTCAAACTTTGGAAAATATTTGGCATTAATTGGTAAATAATGGAAAGTGAAGTGAGACTTAGCTATTTTAAAGCTACGTGTGAAATTGGTGAAATTTTAAGTGATTTTGCCACTTTTGATAATTCTTGACCAAATTGAACGTTTGGTAAAAGATTAAGGACTTGGTGGGTAATTAAGGATAAACTGAGCGAAATTGGACTTCTGTGAAGTTAAGAAAGAAATTGGCAACACTTTAGGTGTTTTTACCACTATGAGAATTTGGAGTAAAATTGAATATTTTGGCAAAGTTCAGGGACTTTATTGATAATTAGTAAGGAATGATGTTTAATTGATGCTTAAGTGGTAATTAAGTAAAATTACAATTTGGTTTGATCACTTTTACCTTGGGTTGACCAAATTAGTCAACTAATTGATTTTTGGTCAACAGGTTGACTTTTGCTGATAAATGAGGTAGGATTGATGAGTTGAAATGCTTATAAGTTTTGAATGTGTTTAGTGTGAAATATGGTGGCTGTGGAACGTAACAGTTCAAAAAGGAACGTTGCGGAAATTCATTACTCGGGATTGTCGCGTAAAGGATTGTGCGTCATTAGGTAAGGGGTTTAACTTTCTTAATATGTGTTATTGGTTACCTTCATGCATATTAGGTTAGTTAACGGCTAGTTCCCGGGTCCAGGGTGGGGTCCAGTGACTCCCGGGGCTAGTTCCATGGTAAGGTTAACGGAATGCAGATTTTTGAGCTTCGGAGAACCGATCTTATGATCGAGGTATTCTACAATCAATGATTGATCTGATCTGTGATTCTGATATTATGTGGTCAATTAGTGACCTACGACAGTTTCAAGGGATGTACACCCCTCGCTGGTACCATGCATTCTGATCCCGACTTTGTGTGGGGGCTTTAGAAGCCGTCAGGGGCTGTCATTCTGTTCTGTTCTGTCTGGATTCTGGTACAGCTCTAATCCAATTCTGTTTCTGCCTCTGTCTGTTCTAGGTATTCTGGATAGTCTGATGGGACTTCTGTATTGCATATCACAACATTTGCATATCATTCTCCATGTTATATTTAGGTTGTATATAAATGCTAGTACATTGCACGCTAACCCTTTTATGCAGGTGGTTTTTAAAGAAACAAAAACTGTGATCCTTACCTAACACTTACTGAGTACCTTTCGAGGACTCACCCCCCATTATATTCATATTTTTCAAGAACTTCTTGTTCGCGACCCGTATAGTAGCTCTGCCTAGTCATTTTGTGATTTCTGGTACTTGAGGTACACAACACATTGATTTGGTTTCTGATTCTTATTAGGAGGTAGTCTCGATTAACTCGGTTCTAGTTATCTGAGTATTTCAGGTTGAGCATGATTACAGTTTGACTAATGGTTGACTTTCCTGTTTATGTTTAGCAGCAGCAGCAGTAACTTGTTGTGATCGTCAGAGTCTCGACAACCCGATCACACAAGCTTAGTACGTATTCCGTTATAGCATAGTCTGGGATATGTAGATGTGGCATGCACATGTAGTTAGTAGCATTTAATATGCTCTGATGGTTTGTATATTTTTATTTTCTCGGGGAGTGCTTGCCCAGTGCGATGGGCAGGGCTCCTTTCTGGTGTATCTGGCATTGAGCGTAGCTCAACTTTACATGCTATATTATTGCGTGATTCTCTGTAAAACTGCTAATGTGTTTTGGGCAAAGGTTTACGACATAATTAGAAAGTCGTAAAAACCTGTAACGCGTTAAGAAGTTAGAAATAAGTAACTAAGTTTAGAAAAAAAAATTAGGGTCGGGTTTTGGATCCGCAAAACATAGGAATGAGTTTCATTTTGACGTCGCCACCATCCCCGCCACCGCACCGATACTGCTTGCGCTTCCGCCAACGCACCGGGGATGGGGGTGGTGGTGACAACTTGTTATCAGAGCTTAGGTTTGTGTTGGGTATGTTGAGGTGAGCAGCCCCGGTTTCATTGATCAGTTTCGGGATGGTTCATGAGGAACCTGATCAACTTCTTTTGTGGACTGTCTTGGAATCGGGGAGTGTGGAACTATGGGTGGTCACTTTAAACATGCTTAACACAATCTAAGGCTTGGGGTAATCTTAGGTAAAATGAAAATCGCGCCAAACTTGTCCATTAAGGAAATGGACGTCTAAATTTGAAATTAGGCGAGCAGAAAGTTCCTGCCGGAATTTTGATTCCGCTTGTTCTGCTTAAGTAGTATATATCATACATTGCATCTACACTAGAGAGCCATTAGGAAATATTGTTGCTTGCTTTATTAAAAGTTAACCATTATCTCGTGCTCTTTTTGTATGGGATTTCAGGATATGGTGAACACTCACTGACAACGAGTCTTGCACTCTGAGGTCAGGGACACAGATTATGCTCCTCCTAAGAGTTAGGGAAGGAGGCGATGAAACCCGAGTCAGCCACAACCATATATGTAGGTTTCGGTGAACCTGATAGAGATACTTAGGCAGATACGTTCACTCCTGAATGGTGTCTGGGCCGAGTGAGTATAGAGTGACCGTGGATGCACATTGCTCCACCGGTTTAGGATAGTTCAGATGATTGGTCTCAGGACGCGGCCACCGAGCTGGCGCATTCTGATACACGTACTACTACACTTACTAGTTCTCGGAACTATCGGTCAGAGTCTGTTTCGAATGATGAGGAGTACGGTAATAGGATACACCCTCACGCTTGGAGGGCGCGATCGGAGGTCCGATCCGACCATTCTGTTCAGGTTCATCACCTAGATAGGGATGATGAGGATTCTTGAAATTTCTTAGAGGGCAAAGAGGCCCCAGGTTGTGCACACTACGGCTCCAGAAAAAATCACTATGATGGAGCGCTTCCAGCGCCTCAGTACCCCTAGATTCACCGATAAGGGAGGAATGGAGGTGGCTAAGTCTTGGTTCAGCTATATCGATGGTTTGTTGGAGAGGCTGGGCCTCTCATCCAAGGAGATGGTTTCACTAGCCACCTTCAACCTATGCGACCGCGCATATAATTGATGGAAGGGGGTGGCTGGTTCGAGGAGCGCACAGTATGCTCAGTGGGGACGGCGAGACCCTGGTATGCATTGGGAGGAGTTCTCCCATTTATTTCATGAGCGATGGGTCAGATAAGCTATCCGGCACCGCCGACAGGTCAGGCCATAGTGGTAAGGGAAAGACTACATTAGGGGCAGAGCAACAATTGATCATGAGTGAGACAAGATGTACAGAAGATCTGTGCATTACATCTTCTGCGAGTAAGGACTAAGGCACTCATGTGTTAATAAGGTTAATCCCGATCTATATGAGTATTATTGAAAACCATAAGTGACACATGGGTATTAGGAATTTTCACAAGCACGTGAAAAAGCAAGTAGAACCTTAACATCGCGTGCTTGGGTACCACCGGGGATGCCGCCCAGGATCTCTGTTATGTACCATTCGATAGCGTAGTATGAGCCATCGAGGAGAAGATGCCAGACAGATTCAGCACATTCTACAATGACTCAACACGAGGAAAAAGTACACGGACACGAAGACATATGATAGCCGATATCTCAGCTACCCAGATAATGTCATTGATATCCTCTTCTCCTTCTCGTAGTCGGTTCCCTGAAAAGACCCGAGGTTGTGGGAGCGCAGGGAGATACTCCGATGCTCAAGTCAGTTCAAGAGCTCAAGGTCTAAATGTGTGTAGTTAGAGAGAATATCATACCTTTTCTCTCAGATGAACCCCCTTATATATGGAACTGCCTCCATAATTCCCGGGCCACATCTCCAGGTTGCAGGGAATGTGGGTGATGTGTCAGTTTGGAACGTGGTAGTAGAGGAGAACATGGGAGTTATGCGCGGGAGGAGGCGGAGACGTGGCTCGCTTGTCCCGGCGTGGGATCGCGAGTGGAGGGGGCGCAGTCTCCTTGACTTGTACGTGAGGGCTATCCATGCGCACCCCTTGATGAGGCTGCCTGCGCTTGCATGTCCAATAGCTGTTCTACGATGCCCCTGTAGGCGCACGCCTGGGTAGCCTTGCGAGGCCTGCTGGGGCACATGGTTGGATAGTGTACCATGGAGCCCCCCCCGCAAGTAGAGTTGGGGTGGGGTCCTGAACTCTGCGTGCCGGCATGCGCTAGACGAAGCACGTCATGAGCCAGTTGACTCAAGATCTGCAGTTTATGGTCAGATGGTGACACATGTACAGTTAAGGTGCTGAGTCAGTTCGTATCCCTGTTGTTTCAAATTTCAAAATACGTTGATAGTGCCAGTTGCGTTCCACCGGCCTTGTCTGCATTAGTTGCTGTCTTTGCGTAGAAACAGTTAATACTCATTCCCCTTTCCGACAATGGTACGTGTTAATGATTCTTCGCTTTCCTGGCTTTTAGTCCTTCAAGCTCATGTCCGACGTTGCAGTCCCAGTTAGTGTTGCGAGTTGCGAAATGCCGGCTAGATTTTTCTCATAAGGTGTTCAACAAAAGGTGGTTGTGAACTGTGTTGAGGCTGTTACATGGTTGCTTGGGTATACCTCGATTGCAGATAATGGCCCGCAAGGAAGCACCCTGCTCGGTCATGCCGGAGTTGACCCAGAGTTGTTTGAGTAGCGATCGGCTCGTCGTCGAACTCAGCAAGTACTCCTGGGCCGCTCATGTTGTGGATTACTGGTTATCGCGAGCCAACCTTCTCCGATCCGTCAATCTCCCCGTGACGGAAAGGAATAAGGAGAGGGAGATGATGGCTCTATTTCTGGCGCAACTCTCAGCGGGGTTGAGGATGCCTATCCCATGTATAGTGCAAGATTTGTGCGCGTGATGGCATGTTCCCCCTTCCCAACTGGGGCCGAACGTGTTTTGCCAAATCACGGCATTCGCCGTTGCTTGCAAAATGGCCAGAGTGGAGGCGTTTGTAGAGGTATTTTTACATTTTTTCCGTCTGGATATGAGGTCCGGCGGAACCCGATTCCACGTTACTCCCATCAATGTGGGGAACAACAGCTCGATTACATTCTTCGCCTCCCTGCGCTCATTCCATGATTGGCATAAGAACTTTTTTTTTATTCTGTGGCAACCGGTCTGGGAGTTTCCGGTGGTGTTGAATGCCATCCCGGTGCAGGCGGTGGCAGCGAAGTCGGTGTTGCACCGCGAGGGCCCTCAGTGGCGGGCTTATGTGACTTTGCTCACTTGGTTAGACAACGTCTTCTCCCGAGTGTCGTGCGATGGATTATTCCCGTTTGAGCTGGACTGCTTGGATGAGGTTGTGCTGCGTTGGGCGAGGCTTAGCACTGGGCACTTGCTGGATCCCAATGTGGGGCCGTCTCATGAAGGGTGGTCCGCGGCGCAACGGGGTGAGGTAGTTGATGCCGTTTTTGCTGCACTCGCGGGTCCTAGGGGTAAGTTTCTTCTCATTTTGCATTGTGTGCCCCTATCCATTAGATTGTTTCAATTATTGGGTGTTGCAAATGATGCACCATATTCCGCGAACGCACTGGAAAGGCCTAAGGCGGTCGCTTGTACTACTCTAAGTGTGCAATTGAGTTGCGCTCAGGGGGAGGGACCTGTCGGTTCCACCAAGTCCCTCGGTGAGGTATTCTCATTGCAGAAGCGTACGACCGATGACGGTCCTGCTCATAGCGGTGGGGGTAAATGCTTGAACACTGGTATTGATATCTTTGCTGCGCAGGCTAGCGACGCGCATCAAGTCTTCATGGGGAGAGTGGTTTTCCCCCCCACTCTAGTCGAGCCCGTTGTTCCGCCTCCTACCTTTGAGTCATCCCCGGAGGCGAGTGCCACCGTGGCTTTAAAGGAGGTAGCCGAGACAGGTGTGGTCGCTGCTATTGCGGTGAAGCCATCACCGCGAGTTCCAGCCAAAGTGTCCGCTGCAACACTCCTGGCATGCCGGCTTGGCCACCCCCTGCTAAAAGGTTCCACAGCGGGAGCTAAAGCGCAAGCTACACCTGTGGCCCCTTCCTTCGGCATGGTTGCTGCGGGAGACAAGGCTCTGG
>JBBYHH010613230.1:0-10546 GCA_038382905.1 Daphne laureola
GCCTGACTTGATTTCTTATTCTCATTTAGATACTTGTCATTGTTTGGATTAATTGAGTTACAATTTGTTCACCACTCTATCATTTCTAGTTCATTCTATAAAAAAATATCAAAAATAGTGCATTCAACTAGTTGTCATTAATTCTTACTTCAATCTCTTAGGTTCGATCTTACTCGCCCTATTACAATTGCGAACGTTACACTTGAGGGAGAGTCGGGGTTATAAATATTATTTTTCTAGTCTGATTTTCGACATTAGCAACAAGCCCCAAGGCAGCCCGCCACCATCCACGGATCCAACATACACAAGTTTTTTTCTCCCTGCTTAGAGTGAAGCGGACGGATATCAGGCTAGAAAATGAGGGAACCCACGCATCCCGTTCCCTGAACCCATCCTCTGGAGAAAGCGCTAATCTTTCAGATTGCGATAACGTTCCTCACGGAGAAACATTTCCATCGTAGGTACGAGCCGACGAGGAGTAGACACCGGAGATTGGGAGTAGTCGGAGAAGCACCAACGGCCCGTCCTGAGGAGATGAGAGGATGTCAGTTCCTCTTCGATGAAGGTGAACCACCAAGACACCGGCAAGGCCGCAACGCCTGGGAGAAGCCCGAACCGTCGTTAGGAAGATTGAATAAAATGGTGCTCCTGGAAGGTCGGTGGGGCCGATAAAAGGGATAAACCCTAGAGAGCATTATGTTTTTCCACCAAAGCATTAATTCTAATAATGATGATTATGTTTTCCCTTTGGGTTAATTCTTAGTGTGAGGAGTCTATGGGTAATTCTTCATCATGCAGGTCTTTGGGTGTCTATGGGTAATACTTCATCATGTTATTATTGATGATGTTTGTCCTTTTTAATTCCTATTAATAAAAATTTATTGTTGTTCACAAAATAAAGTGGAACTGTCCTTAATTAAATAATGTGTCAATTCAAGTTAAGTCTTACATAAAAAACCCTAGTCGCAATTCCCCTACTTGCTTTGTCTGTCATCGACACTGCCAGCCCTATTTAACCGTCGAGTTGTCTCTCCGACCAGCTCAACCCTCGCTGTGTCTAGCGGTGGTCTCGGTCAACCTCTCCGGCGTCAAGCTTGGATTTCCTTCGGCGCCTCTGGCGCTCAAATCTTCTCTGACGCCCCTGGCACTCAGATCTTCTCTAGTGGCCCTCGCTATCTCACGTGTCTGGCCTGCTGCGAATTGGACCTGCCTTCGTCTCACTGAAGCGCCTGTGGTCCTCGCCCTCCTTTATCGCACCGCACCGCCTTGTCTCTCTTTGTCACGCCGGAGTCGAGCCTGCTGGTCCCCAGCCTCACCGGCGCTGCCACATGGAGGTGGACCCTCCCCTACCTCGGTCCAGCGATGTAGGAGGGGCTGCTCAGGTCGTGAGTTTTTTTTTTCCAGATATGTTACTATCGAGAATCCTGAATTTTGTTTCACCTCATATCAGTTGGGACGGGTTGATTCTAACCGGTGTGGGAGTGGGGGATCAACAGGGGGTGGCTCTCAATTTTGGATGGTTGGTGAAGGGTTCGGCACAATTTGCTCAGATTTTGGCGGGGCAGTGGGACTTCCTGCCCTGCTTGGAGCAGTGATGCCCTCGTTCCGGTGGGGAGTTATCTTTTAACCAATCTTCTCCTTACCTCTTTGCGGATTTAGGTTCTTATTTTCGTTTCTAGCTAATTTTTTTTTGCTTTCTCGTTCTAGTTGTTTCTTTTCTGGACTGGATTGATACTTGTATCTGTGTGTGGGTTTGTTTTCTCTGGGTAGGTGCATTCTCCTATTTGCGCACCTTCATGGCAAGATGACGCTTAGCTTCTGTGCAGCTAATATGGTGCGCCTTGGTCGGCATCGAGGATCTCTATACCCTTGTTATGATAATTTCTGCTGCTTTTAAGCCTCTTGACTTTGCGGGTGGTATGTTGTCTGCTCTGAGAACGAGTCTTTCACGGAATACGGGTTGGTGGTTCCATTATCGTTTCTGTTTTAGCCTTGGTAGTGGTCTAGTATCTTGGTATTTATTTTCTTTACGCTATTTTGAGCATTATACTGGTTTGGTATCTGGTTGTTGTTTTTCTGATCATTTGTTTTTTAGAGGAACGTTCAATCAATGTATTAATGATCAGCAGAAATTACAGCCGTGAGCCATTCCGGTAAAGGTTCATAATAAGAGAAAGTCCTTATACGGGTTAAAGCATGTCTAGCTAGAGAATGTGTCACCGTATTCGCCGTACGGGGTACAAAAAATACATTACAAAAACGGAAATATGACGACATTAATCGCCGGATATCATCCACTAAAGTACCAAAGTGATAAAAGCAGGGACCAGAGAAGTTAATAAGACGCACCAGATTCTGAGAATCTGATTCGATAATAATGGCATCCCACTGATTGCGAATAGCCTCTTGTATACCTACCAATACAGCCCTTGCTTCCATGTGGAACGGATCATTACCTGAGTATGGGAAGCAAGAAGAGCTAGCAAAGATAACGCCAGAGACATACGAGCGGGCTATAAGCCCCACCGACGCAATCTGCGTCTCCTTCTTCAAAGCAACATCCACATTAATCTTGATAATACCCCTTGGAGGGCCTGACCAATGTACCACCTCCCTGACTCGCAGGCCAACCTGTGGCTGCATCAAAACAGTGGCATTCATCCATGCCGCAATCCAGGACTGGACTTTTATCACAAGAGATGTAGGTACAAAACATTTATGCTCATAAACCACTTGATTCCAGTTGAACCAAATAAACCACATAGCGACACTAATTAGCAGCAAAGCATGCACATCAAACTCTTGCGCCATTAACAGGTCCTCCCAATTGCCATAATGCTCAAAGAAAGGAGCTGGATCAACCTCTAAGCCCTGCCATAAACTTAGAGCACACGAGCACTCCCAAAATAAATAGTAGGTGGTCTGCTCCTGTTCACCACACATTGGGCATTCTGGATCGACTACAACCCCTCACGAGGGAAGGCTATCTCGAGTAGCTAAAATGTTAGCTAAAGCTCGCCAGAAGAAAATATGAATGCGGAGTGGGAGCACCAATTTCCACAGCCATTGCCATAAAGGATCCACTTGAAAATGATCAGATTTATGGATTAAATAATATGCTAGATAATATGTTGATCTAACCTTGAATATAATATTCTCCGTCATACCCCATGTGAACAAATCCGAGCAGGAGTGATCACTCAGCGGAATACCTGCAATAAAAGCCGCATCTGTTGGGTGAAAAAAAGCCTCAACCTCCGTCATCTTCTTGTTCATGGTCTCCTGGTTAATAAAATCCGCTACCAGCAAATCAGAGTGTTGAGATAGTGGCGTTGTGGCTAACACGAAATCCGGATTTGGCACCCACCTGCCCTGCCAAATCGAGATAGAATGACCATCCCCTACACGCTAGAAACCCCCTGCATCCAAAACCTGTTTTTCGGCCAGAAAAGCCTTCCTTGTAGGTGATTGTAGCGGTATCGCCCCTGCTGACAAAAATGAAGAGGTAGGGAAATATTTACCTCTGAAAACCCGAGCAACTAAACTCTCTAGATTTTGGATAAACCGTCATTCTTGTTTGGCAAGCATCGCCTTATTAAAGGCATGGAGATGATGAAAACCCAAACCCGGCCCCTACGCTTTTCGAATGACACAACTTATCCCATGCACGCCATGTAAATTTATGTTCTTCCACATCAGCAGACTAGAAAAACTTAGTGGTGAGAGACTTTAAGGAGCGACATATTGGCGATGGGATCAAAATACAACTCATAACATGCGTAGGCATTGCCTGTATAACTGACTTGATCAAAGTGACTCTTCCCGCCTGCGAGAGTGTTGCAGCTTTCCACGAAGCGAGCCTATCCGTTACACGCTGAACCAAAAAATCTAGCTGGTCCACCCTGTTTCGCCCCAATAACCAGGGGAAGCACAAATAACGATCCTCCTTCAAATATTTTTGGATACCAAGAATACGCTGGACACTCGCCTTCCTTCCCTGCGCAACCGATGGACTAAAAAAGATAGCAGATTTAGACAAGTTTACCTTCTGACCAGAAGCTGCTTCATAAAGATGTAAAATATCAAGTAGAGAGCGAGCAACAAAATGTGAATCCCTCAGAAAGATTAGTGAATCGTCTGCAAAAAATAAATGGGAGACGCTTGGGCTAGTTGACGCAACCGCTACACCCTGCATCCATCCACGAGCCTCTGCCTGTCGTAATATAGCATAAAATCCCTCCGTACATAACAAAAATAGAAAATGGGATAAAGGATCACCTTGTCTCAAACCACGAGACGGGTGAAATCGCCTTCATGGTGAACCATTCACCAGGATAGAGAAAGATGTTGATTCAACAGATGACATGACTAAAGAAACCCATTGTTCCGAAAAACCTAGCCTGAGTATCATTTTGCGCAAAAAAGACCATTCCACACGGTCATATGCCTTCATCATATCCAATTTAATCGCATATGTCCCAACTCTTCCACCATACAGGTCATTAATTGAATGACACATCTCGAGTGCAATCAATGCGTTATTTGTTAAAAGACGGTTAGGTACAAAAGCACTTTGATTTTCTGAAATTACCTGATTCATTAATGGTTTCAATCTGTTCACTAGAACCTTGGCAATCACCTTGTACACCAGATTACACAAACTAATCGATAAAAAACTCGCAAAAGTCTCTGGATCCTTGCACTTAGGAATAAGTGCCAAGAAAGTGTGATTTAAGTCCATCGAAAAACGTCCTCCTACCAGGATATTCAAGACAAAAGTAGTAAGAGAATCACCAATAACATGCCAATACCTTTGGGAGCCAATTCGTCTGTCCCGTTTCCTCCTGTCCCCCGTCTCTCGCTTTGAATTTTTTAATTTTTTTTTTCTAAAAAAAAAATAAAAACAAAAAAAACCAAAGGGACAGACGGGGGACAGGGGGAAACGGGACAGACGAATTGGGTTCATACCTTTGATAGAACAACGGGGAGAAACCATCCGGCCCTGATACCTTGGACAGATTCATCTGGAATAAAGCAACTTTAACCTCATGTGCCGTGTAAGGCACAATCTTAGGGATTTAGGCACAATCTTACAAAAATGTCTATTACGATATCTAAACCCCAGTAGATTTTATCATTAGAGATTTAGAGAAGCTTCAAAATCTTATTTTATATATATATATATATATATATGCACGTATTTACATTTTAATCCTTATTATGAGGACATAAATGTCTTTTCCTTAGCTAATAACCTCCTTAAGTTACAACTCAACAACAAAAATCCCAAAACTCACTTAAAATTGGAATTGATTGTTCTTTGGTTTTTATTGTTTAGTTGTTTATATTGTGCTCATTTTTTTATTTGAACTGCTACATTGTTATTCTATTTTTTTTGTTCAGTTATTAATTAATATTTGTATTTTTTATTGTAATTTTAATATTGATATATAGTTGAGTTCACCTTGATTGGTTTCTGCTTTTGATTAAGTAGTTTTACATCTTTGTTACTGGTTAGTAACGCATTTTTATTTCATTTTCACTAAATAAAAATTTTAAAATGTCATATAGTTTTCCAAATTATATGTTTCAATTCGGTCCTATAATTGCATATATTGATTACGTTAGTTGTAAAATTTAAGATAAAATTCAAATTATTTGAAATATAATACCTACACTATATAACCTATATGTTTAATTTGAAAACTTAACTACAAATTACTTTTAAACTTTAAGTAAACCATGCAGTGACGGATCTAGAGTCTAAAACTTAGGTGAGCGGAAATCAAATCCATCAACAATAGGTAAAAAATTTGATAACTCAAAACACAATTGTTGTATATTCCATATGTTTAAAAAAGAATCTTACATTTCATTTTCAGCATTTAATCTACGAATTTTTTTCTTCACATTTTTGTCTTATAAGGTAAAACAAATTATATGCAAATGATAAATCAACATTTGTAGTTTTACAATATATTTTCATTAAAAAAAAATATCAAATTCTTTGTAGTAAATATTTGAGTCAAACACAATATCAAAAGTCAAACGTAACATTCTTTTTGGGATGAAAGGAGTAATATTCATCAAGAATTCGATCAATATAGGTATAAGAATAGTAAACCAAAATAATATACTCTCTCCATTCCAAAAATAATGAAACGTTTGACTTTTGATATTCATTTGACTTCAATTTATCTAAATTATTTTGAACTAGAAAAAATGTAAATAAAATATGTTTGTAAAATAGACATATGAATTTTTTATTTGTATATAAAAGTCTTAAATTTATATTTTAAAATGATTAAAAAAAAAATCATAGATTAAATGCTGAAAAATAAACGTTTCATTACTTTTGGGACGGAGGGAGTATGACATACTTAGAAGTACATGATATCATATCTGAATTGCGTTTATGATCACATTATAATACATAATCACTCTGTCCCTATTTAATTATTACATTTGACTTTTGAACTTTTGTTTGACTCAATTTTTTACTAGAAAGAATTTGCTCATTTTTTTTGAAAATAATATTTTTAAAAATTAGACACATTGATTTATCATATATATGTACATAAGTTATTTAACATTATATACTAAAATGTTGAAGAAAAAAATACATATATTAGAAGCTGAAAAAAGAAACGTAACTATTAAAAAGTGATAGAGGGAGTACATTATAATATAATTTACACTCACTTAAAATATATACTCACTTCGTCCGCCTTTAATTGAATCATTTATTTTCATTGTTTCAGAGTATTTAATCTATGATTTTTTACATGAATCTTTAAACATTTTTCAGTTAAATCATTTATATACATATCATAATTTGCAACATTCTTTTTTTAAATATATTTTTTGTGATTTATTTTCTAATATTTATCTTTGTTAAAATTTGAGTCAAATATTGAGCTTTGAAACATGAAAGTCAAACGGTTCAATTATTGACCGACAAAGGAGTATTAGATTCCATGTCAATCTTAAATTAACAATTAATTTGATACAGAGTGAGTATTAAGACCAATACCTTAAGATATAAATTAAAGTTATTCACCTCTCTGCATAACTTGTCTATGACTCCATTTCAAAAAATTCAATTTACAAATACAAGATCCTAATTTAAAAATAATCTTTAAATTATAAACATAAATTAACTCATTAACCCAAATTCCCAAATCATAATCCTAGTTCTCCAAATCTGATTATCAAAATGCAATTTATGTACGGGAGGGATGAAATAATATTGTAAAGTGAAAATAATAGTTTTGCTTAAGGATTATATATATTTTTTTTTTTTTAAGTTGGGCTATATTTTCTAAATAGTAGATATATGTTTAGGGGTAATATTTTTTTTGTCGGAAATCTTGCCCAAGGGAAGCTGGGCAAGCTCTCTCCTAGATCCGTCTCTGAAACCATGACTTATCTATGAGTAAGATAAACTTTTTACAACTAAATTTAATTTTTCTAAATTATAATCAAATAACTTATGTAGACACAAGAAAAAAATGTTTAGGTCTAATTAAAAAACTTGAATAGTATACAGAGATATGCTAAAACATGATGGTGCAATATCTTAAATGAGTGTACTTTTTAATTTTATTTACATAATAGGGGTAGTTTTATTTTTTGGCTTTATTATCAAATAGTCCCCTGAATTATGTTAACTCGCGCACTTTAGTCCCTGAACTATAAAACGTGTCAACTCAGTCCCTGAATTATGTAAGTTCAAGCACTTTAGTCCTTTAACTAGGTAACTCACTCATTGAGACTCTAACGGTGTTAGTTTTTTGACAGATGGATGACCTATTTATAGGAATTTAAAACATTTTATTGCATAGTTAATGCACTTTGGGTATAAATTAGAAAGAATTATGATCATAATAGTCATTTTTCCTAAGGTCAACTAACATTAATACAGTCAAAGGGGTAAAGTGCTTGACAATACATAATTGAGAGATTGAGTTGACACATTTTATAGTTCAGGGACTAAAGTAATTGAGTCAATATAATTCATGAGACTATCTGATAATAAAGCTTTTTAAAAATAAATCTGATATCTATCATGGAGATGTAGATCATAAAATAAATTTATATATTATTAGATTAAGAATTACTCTTTGGATATTAGAGTGGCTTGAGATTTTTTTTTTAATTTAAGGTAGTTTCAAATATGTAAATTTGGTTTAATATAAAGGAAAAATATTCTCAATTAACCTAAATTTATACTTTCTTCATTCCTTTTTAATAATTACGATTTCTTTTTAATATTTAATTTATATTTTCTTTTATTTTACACTTTGTTATATAAAGTTAAATAATATACATACATAAGATAAATCAATGTATATAGTTTCTAGATATATTTTTTTCTATTTTTTTGAGAAATTTTTTTCTAGTGAAAAAAATGAGCCGAACAATAATTCAAATATCAAATATAAATATTTTATTTTTTTTATTAAATTTTTTCTTATTTTATATTATTATAATTATTACATGTATAGAGAAAAATAAAAGAAATACATAAACTTATAAAAAGTGTCCCGAACAACCGTTAACATTTTTTTTTTAAAAAAGAATGAGGTGACAGCTGCAAACCTATCCGCAAGTGGCTCGGCCAGTGGGGACCATATACTTGTGTGAAAAGCGGAAAGTGAGAGACCCTCATGATTATGATGTGAAATGTCAAGCTCGGCATGTGCTTGGTTTGTCGGTATATATTTAATATATTTTATCATTTTTAATATATTTAATAATTTTAAATTTATTAATTCGTTATAAAATAATATTTTTTCCAAATTTTTCTATTCACATATATTTTATCCATTATTTAAAACACAACTTCTCAAATTTCTAAAAAAAAAAATTCTCATTACAATGAACTAACCCATAGAATCAATTCATTTGAAATGAAAAAAAAAAAAATTAAAAATTTGAGGATGTATTTTTAATTGATGGATAAGATATATATAAATATAAAATTTAAAAAAAAATATTATTTTATAAAAAAATAATAAATTTAAAGTTGTTAAATATATTAAAAAAAAAAAAAAATTGGAAATTTTTTTCCTTCTTCTCCTGAAGTGATCCATACTAACCCTCAGTTCGTTTGAAGTTAGAAAATAATTTTGGAAAATTTGGGGATGTGTTTTTTATTGATAGATGAGAGGTATGTGAGTGGAAAAATTTGGAAAAATATTATTTTATAAAAAAATGATAGATTTATAGTTATTAAATGTATTGAGAATTGAAAAAATTTTGGAAAAAAAAATTCTTGTTTTTCCTGAACTGACCCTAAAGGTCAGTTCAGAATAATTAGAAAACAAATTTCAAAGAAAAAATTCTCACTTTTTCAATTTTTAATACATGTAATAATCTTAAATCTATCATTTCTCTATAAAATAATATTTTATTTAAATTTCTCCATTTACATATTTTTCATCTATTAATTAAAAACACATTCTTAAATTTCCAAAAAAAAATTCCTAATTCAAACGAACTGACCTAAGTGATAAGTACTCCATATATTTTCCATGGCGGCAAATTAACCAAATGTACTGCTGCTGGCCACATCTCATTCTCAACAACTTGGTCTTGGTAGTAGTACATGCATGATGTGATAAAGAATAATATGGATACTTATTATTTAAAAAAAATACATATATAATAAAAAATAATAACTTAAAAATAAAATTATAAAATTATTTAACACATTTTATAAATTATAAATATTAATTTGAGTATTTTCTTCATAAATTCTGTTAAATTTTAATGAATGTTAAATTATGAATATAAATAATTTGTAAGGTACTCATACTTTATAATCATTTTTATAATAAATTTAAGTACATCTTGATGTAATTTACTCTATCATTATCCTATTCTGGATTAGTACTCTAGAATTAGTGTGTTAGAAGATAAGCTAGCTAAGTGAATCCCTTAAATTCAAGTGATATAGGAGTATACCTCAATCATCTCTATTCTCTTAAGTGTAAAAAAATAGTGTTTTAAACTAGAGCTAGAGGTTGTGAAAACTTTTGAATAATCATGATAGTTAGTTAGCTTCTTCGCCGTAAAAATATTCCAAAGCTAAACGTTAAAAATTATTCGTTGAAATTACTAATTACTCACTTAATTACTTTTTCCGTGCCATACTGGTTATTTTTTGTTGTATTGCATGCCAAATGCTACTTAAATATGCATGAATTGCTTGGATTAATATAGAAGGGATAGTTGGTTTCGTTGTTTTTATTAATTAATTTTTGTTAATATTATTGTGCGAGGTTTTTTCGTTTTCTCTATTTCTTTTTCTGCTATGCTACTCTCAAAATTTGTATTTATGATTCATTAAATTAATAATATAAACATTCTCTGTTCAAAAAAATATACGAGGTATATATAGATCTAACACTGCGTGGGTAAAACACGTTTTAATGTGGCCTTTAATTCATCAAAGGTGACAATAACCTTATTTTCGCATTAAAAAACAACTTGCGCAGTACACTTCAAGTATTAATGCGCCACTTAATGTGCTTTAGGCCAT
>JBBYHH010613341.1:0-10545 GCA_038382905.1 Daphne laureola
GTAAGGGTTCAACCTTTCTAAAAGCGTATTAAGTAAATACTTAGTGCCTTTTCGTTTGGTTGAGATCAGTCTTATACTGGTGGTAGGGTATATGACTGGTTCCATGGTAGCAGTAGGCGTGTGCAGGTTAATGGAAATGATAACGGTTTCGTGTGTCTACGTGACCACTGAACCCGATGATTGAAAGAAGTGTGTTGCGGTTCTTGAGTCTTTATGACCTCGAACCTAGTAGGAGTGACATAACATGTCATGGTTCTGGACGTTCGAGTGACACCGAACCCTTGCATAACAAATGGTATGGTTTGGTTTCCGTGCATCTTCACGAGCACGATGGGACTGGTTCTGTGATTACGATCACGAACCCTCCGATATGATGGTTTGGGTTTCCGTGTGTCTTCACGAGCATGATGGGACTGGTTCTATGATTATGATCATGAACCCTCTGATATGATGGTATGAGTTTCTGAGCATCTTCACGAGCATGATGGGACTGGTTCTGTGATTATGATCACGAACCCTCTGATATGATGGTTTGGTTTCTGTACGTCACCACGAGCACGAGGATGATGTAGTTCTGTGCGTCACCACGAGCATGATGAGGATGTTTTGATGATGGTTTAAGGGTCCTAGGCCCTCGCTGGTACCATGCGGATGTGGTTGTGTGTATGTGTAGGAGACTCCTTAGTGTGGTTCTACGGCTGAGCCACAGATAAGGTGGCCATCGTGGTGTGTGGGTTGGATTGAGGTTATTGAAGTTTGTTTATGGTTATGGTTTATGCGTTATATATATATGTAGATGTAGCTTGCATGTATACATGTAGACTCGGATATATGTTGAGTCTATATACATGATTATATGTACACATGAGAAAATTGTGAAAACTGTTATGTGATCGGTTATTATGGTTTGAGGTATTACGATGTTCTACAAAGAGCTTTCTGTTGTATGACTGTTTATCTGTTAAAGAGCCTATACCCGGTAGTGAAAGGGTAGACTCTTTTCTGGTTATTTCTGGACTGAGCAGAGCTCAGTATTCCTGCTACTGTATGAAATTCTGTTTTTCAAGTACAAGAGAAACGTGGAAACCCAAATTGTACGTTATGGTATTCTGTAAACAGGGACCTAGGTAATGGGCTGATCCCACATAAGGAGCCGCGCATTAAGGATTAATCGTTTAGCTCACTACCGACGCCGCATCCACTTCCCGCTGGGCCGTGTAGCGTGGGGACGGTGGTGACAGCTCCTTTCTGGTGCATCTGGTGTTGAGCTGAGCTTTACTTTATTATTGTGAATGTGCATTTTCTATATGTATGTGGTTAATGGAGAGTGCAGGATTTTGGTGTTAAGGGACCGGGTTATGGATCCTCTGCCACAAAGTGGCCCAGGTCTGATGTCATCCCCCTCCCCGCTCGATTAGCTTCCGCTAAGAGGGTGACAAGTTGGTATCAAAAGCAGTCTGCTGAACTTATGTTCGGTGTGTTTGGGCACGCAAGCCCCCTGTTTCACCGATCGATTCTATGATAGTTCAGTGATGAGGCTGGCCACATCCTTATGAGAACTACCTTAGAACGGGAGGTGGGACTATGAGTGGACGTTCTCAACATGCTTAACATAATTGAAGTACTGGTTTGTCGTTGTGGATTGGGAATTTCACAAGACTGGACCATTAAGGATATGGTCGCCTGTTTGATTGAATTTTGAGTTGTGATTGTGTATGATGCCATGTTTCCTGATTAAGATAATCTACATCTTACATCATACATTGCATCTACTATAGAGCCATTAGGAATACTGCTGCTTGCTTGTGTTAGGTTGTTAACCATTTATGTTGTATTCTTTTTCCTGGTGTGGAATTTCAGGAATGGTGAATATGCGTAGGCATAGAGTCTTGCAGCCAGAGAATGTGGATAGAGATCCCACTCCACTTAGTAACCCTGGAAGGAGGCAGAGGATGCCTAGGCAATAGCCAGTCCCATATGATCCCCCACAGCAGCAAGTGCAGGTCACAAAACTGTTGCAGATACTGGGACAAGTTATGATAGTTTTGAATGATGTCTGGCCCGCAGGAGAGCAGGGCAAACCACCAAAGCAAGGAAATCCACTGGTTCAGAGGAACCCAGATGAGAAATAGCCGGTCCAGAGGGACTCAACTGAGAGACAACCAATCTAGAGGGACCAAGCTAAGAGGCCACCGGTCTAGAGGGACCAAGTGGAGAGATAGCCGGTTAAGAGGAACCCAGCTGAGAGACCACCAGTTCAGAGGAACCTGGTAGAGCAGTCACCTGATGCGACTACTGAGTTAGTGTCATCTGATACTCACACGATGACATGTGCTAGTTCATGGCACCACCTGGCAGGTCCAAGTTCTGATGATGAAGAGGATGATGAGAAGAGACATCCTTGAGCATAGGGAGTACGACGAGAGGAAAGATATGATTATTCTATACATGATCGATATCATGGTGACAGGGATCGATCACGTGCCCATCGCAGGAGCGACAGATAGGATAGTGATCCTAAGGATGCCAGGAGGGCCCAGAGGCCCTGGGTTGACTGTGCCACAGGTCCTGATGGACTGACTATGATGGAACACTTGGTATACATACATGGATCAGCTTTTAGTGGAGCTGAGCTTCCCTTCCGAGGAGATAGTCACACTGACCACCTTCAATGTGCGAGACAGAGCCTACAATTGGTGGAAAGGAGTAACCGGCTCCACGAGAGCTGAGTTTGTACAGAGAGGCCGAAGGGACCTCGACATGAGATGAGAGAAGTTCTCCCGTATGTTTCATGAGAGGTGGGTTGATTATGCTACCCGAGACAGCCGCTAGGCCGAGTTTGAACGCTTGGGTCGGGGGAACATGTCCGTTACCGACTATAAGCACAAGTTTGATCGATTAGTGCGGTATATTCCTCAGTACAACAACATGGATGAGAAAAAGGCAAAGAGGTTTATGAGAGGCCTCCTATCTGAGATTCGTAGGTATGTGGTACCATTGAGTATTATGTCATACCATGAGGCAGTGCAGAAGAAACTTTTGATCGAGATGGAAGAGACTGAGGCCAGAGCTACGCCTTAACGATCCTAGAGTGCTGGGAGAGAGTTTGGATCATAGAGGTCGAGTAGAGGAGCTAGCAGGTCTTACAGAGCATGCCCGAGAGATGAGGGAAAGGGCATAGCGTGACAATCAGATTATTGCTGGGTATGTGAGAGACATCACCTTGGCCGAGCATGTTATTATCAGGAGGGATGATGCTTAAGATGCAGATCCATAAAGCATTGGATCCGGGACTTCCCCCAGGTGCAGGGGCAGGTTGCTGAGAGATAGTCAGGTTACCAGCTGCGGGCCCAACCCAATGCACCCTAGGGGCATGGTGTACCACAGGGCGGCCCAAGACTCCAGCCACCTAGACAACAGTATTAGCCACCACCTCCACCCCCACAGCAGCAGGCGAGGCCTGGATGAGTAGTCCAGCTGGAGAGGGGTGAGACCGCACAACGTGGGCAAGTTACAGGTACCTTATTTTTAAATGATGTTTATGTACATGCTCTTTTTGATACAGGTGCATCTATATCCATTATTACACAGAGGTGCATAGTATATTTGCATCTGTCTGTGAGTTATCTACCAGATGTGTTTGTGGTCCATACTACTAGAAGTTAGCATCTGTTTACAAATGAGATGGCACAGGGGTGCGTATTGACTATCGACAGGCACCGGATTTTATTTGATTTACTGGTGTTAAACATACCAAAGTACAATGTGATCCTTGGCATGGACTGGTTAGCAAAGAACATTATACAAATTGATTATGCCAAGCGTCACATCTTACTTTCTGGAGAAGTTGTACCTCTTTCTGCTCTGCCTAACGCTGAGATCGTCAAGCACAATATGAAGCTAACAGTTCTGGATAGAGTTCCAATGATTGATGAGGAATAATATTTTGATCTTAATTCTACTAACATGCACATGTATTTGGAGAAAATTCCATTTGTGCGATACTTTTTACAGGTATTTCCCGAGGAGTTACTGGGGATGCCACTAGAGCAGGAAGTAGTATTTGAGATTCTGTTATAGCTTGGATCTTCTCCTATTTTTGTTCCTCTGTATCGCATGTCGATATTGGAGATAGTTGAGCTGAAGAAGCAGCTCGATGATCTCGTAGAGAAGGGATTCATCTGGCCGAGAAAATCACCATGGGCTGCCCCGGTTTATTTGCTAGGAAGCATGATGGGATCCTTCGGTTGTGCAATGATTATAGAAAGTTGAATGCGGTCACTATAAAGACTAAGTATATGTTACCCAGGATCGATGATCTATTTGACTAGCTCAGAGGAGCGAGAGTCTTTTCTAAGATCGACCTACAGTCGAGATACTTTTAGATGCGAGTGAAAGATGAGGACATTTCAAAGGCTACAATCCACACTCAATATGAGCACTATGAGTATACAATCCTGCCCTTTGGTTTGACGAACGCGCCAGCTGTGTTTATGGATTTGATGAACCAAATGTTCTGTCTGTATTTAGACTCCTTCATAGTGGTCTTCATCAATGATATTTTGATATATTCCCTTGATGAGGACTCACACAAGGAGCACCTGAGGAAGGTTATTGAGACACTTTGGGAACATCGGCTATATGACAAGTTTTGAAAGTGAGATTTCTGGATACATGAGGTATCATTTCTGGGGTACATTATAAGTGAGAATGGCCTTTCTATTGACCCCGAGAAGGTTAAGGCCGTTCAGGAATGGAGACAGCCCAAGACAGTAAGAGATATCCAAAGTTTCCTAGGATTAGCGCGATATTACTGCAGATTTGTACCAGGATTCTCTATTTTGGCCTCACCGCTTACTCAGCTAACCAAGAAGGGCCAAGCTTTTGTCTGGTCAGAGGTTTGTGAGTGAAATTTTCAGGAGTTGAAACAGCGGTTGACCAATGCACCGATCCTGATTCTGCCAGATCTGATGCAGCCATATCTGATATACACTGATGCATCTAGAACGCGTATGGGATGTGTGATGATGCAGGGGCATCATGTTATTGCTTATGGGTCGAGGTAGTTGCGACCACATGAGCGAAATTATCTGACACATGATTTCGAGTTAGCTTCTGTTATCTATACTTTTAAGCAGTGGAGATACTACTTGCTCGGCAGAAAGTTTCAGATCTTCACCAATCATAAGAGCTTAAAGTATCTCTTATTTCAGAAAGAGATGAACATGAGACAACGTAGATGGCTCAAGTATATGAAAGATTATGATTGCAGTTTCGAGTACACCGCGGGAAAGGGGAATACTGTGGGAGATGCTTTGAGCATGATGTACACTAGATTGGTGATAGGTGAAGATTCAGGAGACCGATCTTAGGAGTCATACTTGGTAGGTTTGTGGCATAAATGACAACTCTGGGAGCAGACACAAATTTGCACTTTGACCATCTGATCTGAGTGGTTGGCTAAAGTCCGAGAGTCATAGAGTAAGGATTCAGGTTTGAGAAAACTGTCAAGAGATGACAGTGGAGCTTTGCATCCGTCTTTCGAGTACAAGCAAGAGTTTCTGTGTTACAACTACCATATTTTGGCAATGGTTCTCCGACGTAGAGTGGCCGATGGTCAAGTCATTTTGTTGATTGAAGCTTGAATTAAAGGATTAAGGTACGTGGTGATGGTTAAATTTTAAGTTTGAATTTTATTTCAGGTAATGTTATTGTATGATATTGTTTGATTGTTATATGGGTTGTTGGATAATTGTGTTTTAAGTGTTTTGGTTAAGTGTTGGTGAAGAAAATAGGTTGTACATGTTCAGGTGGTCCGGGAAAAATCCGGGTGACACATGTCAAATGGAAGGCGATCGCCTGCGGTTTGAACTTGGAAGTTGGAAAATGGGCAGACGCCCAGGTGAGTGGCGGGTGACTCACCGCTGGAAGTGGGCGATCGCCTGAACTCTATGGATGCCCAGGGAAGGGGCTCGGGTGAACTTCGGGTGAGTGGGATGCCAAGGCGGGTGATCGCCTGACTCCCAAAATGTGCAGGACAGGGGCGCGAGCGACTGGTGGGTGACGGGACGCAGGTCACGAGCGATCGCCCGAAACCCCTGGGGACAAAAATCAAATGGGTTTTAAACCCGAAACCAGTTGGAGAAAAACTTAAGTTTCATTCATCTTCAACCTTCAGGTTTGTGAAACTTGACCCCAACCTTCCCCAAACTCTCAAACCTCCCATTCTTGACCTAAATTCGAAGGAGAACATCCTCTCATGCCTAATTTTCAAGCAAAGTGAAGATTCCTTGGAGTTTAACTCGAATCATTCAAAGATTGGGTGAATTTTGAAATTTGGGTAAGATTTCTAAGTTGTTATTTCTGACGTTTCTTGGTTCAATTGAAGGGGGAAACATGTTCTATTAAGATTTGGAGCTAGGAACATGTTTTACTTCATCCATTTCGCTTGAATTGAGCAAATTGGATTCTAGGGTCTATGAACACTATTGGGCAAATTTTAGGGGATTGTTAATCTGAGTTCAAATTATTGTTATTGGATATATTTGGAGCAATATTAATACTTGGAATATTGTTCAATGGTGGCTAAATCAAGGACCTAAGGAAAAATGCATAAGAATTGGTGGAGGATTAAAGTTTTTACAATTTGATGAATTGTTGATTCAGTTATGATTGGATGATGATTTTAAGCAACTTTAATACTTAGAGTGAGTTACAAATAATTGTGTATCATGGAGTTACAGAATAAATCCAAAGTTGTGTAAATTTTGTGAATTGATGAAATGTGGTGGAAATGTGCAATGGTTATGGATGGATGACCTTAGAATAGGTCATAAAACATGCATGTGAAGTTATAAAGAAACTGATTAAGGTTTGACCAACTTTGGTAAAATGGATCAAAAGTGGTAATATTGGTTATATTGAGATTGTACTATTAAAAGTAGAATATTAGTTTATGAATGGTAATGTACTTGTGTATATTACTTATGTCTAAAATGGTATTGAAATTGGGTAGGAAACGGTTGGTGTTTGAAAATGGCATAAGACGGAAAAGGTTTCAGAACGGGATTGCACAAAGGACTGTATTGCTATTGCTTTCAAGTAATGTATTGCTATTGCTTTCAAGTAAGGGTTAAACCTTTTTAAATGTGTATTAAGGTAATCTTTAGTGCCATTTCATTTGGTTGAGATCAGTATTATACCAGTGGTGGGGTATATGACTGGTTTCATGGTAGCGGTAAAGGTGTGCAGGTACACGAGTTATGTAACGATTCTATGTGTCATTGTGACCACCACACCCGATGATTGTATTTTGATGGGTTCAGTTTTGTGAGTCTCTACGATCACGAACCCTCTGCTTCTATTTTATATATTCTGATTGGTTCTGTGTGTCTGAGTGACCACCGAACCCACTGTTTCTGTTTTCTGTATTCTGTTTGGTTCTGTGCGTCTGTGTGACCACCGAACCCTCTGTTTCTGTTTTGTTTCCGCCATTAGGGTGATGACGACTGTTAAAAGTTCCTAGGCCATCGCTGGTACCACACGTCTATTTCTGGTTGTATGATGTTTTTTGTTACTCCCAGTGGTATGAAAGAGGATCACGGGAGGCCTTCATGGTGTGTGGGTTGGAATAGGATTTGTACTTCGGTACAGTATGTTATGATTCTATACATCACATATCATGTATGTTTTATGGTATATTTGTTGTACTAACATTTTCATTGCAGGTGAAATATGAAGAAAACCTTTATTTCTACCTACACCCTTACTGAGTTCTCTCGGGAACTCACCCCCTTATCTTTATATATTTCAGGAGCGTCTGGTTCTAGGACTGCGGAGTAGTACCACTCGGCCATTAGTGATTTTGTACCTCAGGTACAATAGTTCCTTAAGTGATTAAGTACTGTATATATGATTGGGGTATCGGGGGTGGACCGAGGAAAAACTGTGATAAGTGATGAATGGAAATGTTAAATGAAAGCAATAACACTCTATGCTTTGGAAATTGGTCATTGATTATCTGATTGAGAACATTAAGAATGTTACTAATGGTTTATCCTTCTGTATTGTATCGCAACTAGCAGCAGTAGCAGTTAAGTGGGGCTTCCTGTCAGGAATTGGTTGACCCGACACCCAGATAGTGTATGTACATTCTGGTAGCTTTGTTAGAAGCTTTGTAGCGTAGTATGCATGATCATGTAGACTTGGAAGTTCAGAAATAGAGTGTTCATGTAGTGGATTGTGTATTTTTGGATTCTGTATATGTTGTAAATACTTGGTACTTGTTATGACTGTTTATTTATCGGCAAGTGCTTGCCTGTGGCAGCCTTCTTTCGGAGTATCTGGCCTGAGCGGAGCTCAGTATATCTGCTATTGTATTGGAATTCTGTTTTTTAGGTACAAGGAAAGCGGAAATTGTATGTTGTAGAATTCTGTGAATAGGGACCTGAAACATGGTTTAAACCCACATTAAGGGTTGCGCATTACATGAATAATCATTTAGTTCATTGCCACCCCTCCTATTACCACCACCCCTGGCCAGACCGACGGAGGTGCACGCGTCGAGTGGGAGTAGGGGTGGCAGGAATCGGTGTAACATCTAAACTCTACTAAATTAACCTAACGCATGTCACCTCGAAACAGCGGACCCATTTTGAAACCAAACCCGGCCCATTAAAATTTTTTCCCAAATTAATAACGTGCAATCTTAGGACATTCCAAACATGCCCTCAAACCCCACGTTTCAAAATCGGTCGCAACATAACAATATGACACAAGCATGCATCATACATAACTTAGTAATATCTTAAAGCAACAAAATTATACAATAATCCGGATGCTTTCTAACTATACATGCATATGCCATTTACAACTACAGAGTCCAAAACTGCCATGATGGAATACCTAGTAGTCCAACAGGGTTGAGTCTACCAGACTTCGGCGCCCTCTACTGGGTACTGCTGCTACTGAGCACAACCAGAGAAGAAAATACCATTAGTCATAAATTACACATAAAACACTGCTCAGATATCAAATATCTGTTATAGCCAAACTACCTCACCAAACTATAACAAAAGCAACAACTCCTTTAACAAAACACAAGTACCTCTAAGGTTCAAAAAATCCAACCATCGCACGGAGCTACTCCGCCGGTGATGGATCAGTAGGTCCTGAAAAAAAGGGTAACAATAAAGGGTAAGTCCTCGAAAGGAGCTTAATAAGGGTGCAGGCAAGGGTAAGGGTTTTGTTAAAAACATTTCCCTGCAATAAGATGTTAGTGTGCTGTGAATAGTTCATGATATAAGATGATATCCAATAAAACAATATGTTACACCCACCCTAATCCGGAAAAAATTTGTCAACGGAAAATGGTCGGCGGACAAGTTATTTCACCACCAAGATAAAAGGTAAAGGATTTCGATTTGTTAATTTTGGTATTAATTGGTGTCAAAGTTATTGGTTATTGCATGAATTGGGTGTGTTTTTGTGGTTTAATATTGATCGAACTTGTTTGGAGTGTTTTGGTTAAGTGTGCAGGAAGAAAACAGTGTTTCTTAGAAATTCAGGTGAGCAGGCAAACCCCCAGGTGAAGCGCGCCTAAGGGAAGGCGATCGCTTGGGGATGAAAATGAAAATTGAGAAATGGACAGGGAGTCAGGCGATCGGCCAGGTGAGCAGGGCTCTTGGCAGGCGATCGCCTGACGCCCAAAGAACAAATTGGACAGTGGTCCAGGCGACCAGCCAGGCGAGCGGACCATGCTTGCAGGCTATCGCCTGACCCTTAAGGTGTAACAAGCAGGGAGCCAGGCGACTGGCCAGGCGAAGAGAGCCATGGCCAGACGAGGAACCAGGCGAATGGGCAAAATCCCAGGCGATCGCGTGGTACCCTGGACAGGAAAAACAATAAAAGGGTTGAAGCCCGAAAATCTGGAACATAATTCACTTTCATGATTCGTCTTCAACCTTCAGCTTCAGAGCTCGACCCCAACCCTTCCCTGACACCTAAATCACTCAATCTAAGCCCAAAATCAAAGGGAAAATGTGCTACATGCGAGATTCTCAGTGAAAGGAAGGATTGTATGGATGAAAGTTGAATCATTCAACGTTTAGGCAGATTTCCGGATTTAGGTCCGATTTTGGAGGTAAGATTTCTGAGGTTTCTTAGTATATATGAAGTTGTAAACATGTTCTAGTGATGATGTAGAGCTAGAAACATGTTTTACATCATTGGTTGGGCTTGGATTTGGTAAATTCGAATTTAGGGTTCATGGACTGTTATGTGCGAATTGCTAAGGGATGGTTGAATTGATGTCAAATTACTACTATTGGGTGTATTTGGAGTAACATTAATACTTGGAATTATATCCAATTGTTGCTAGAATTGGTATCTAAGGCAAACACCATAGGTAAATTGGTGGAACATTAAAGTATCATTCTTGGATGAATTATTAATACCATTGCGTTAATAAGGTGTTTATAAGCAACTTTAATACTTGGAATTAGTTTCAATTCATGGTGTAACATGGAGTTATCAGATAAATCCCAA
>JBBYHH010613452.1:0-10545 GCA_038382905.1 Daphne laureola
GATTATACCATTTTCGAGGTAAGGGTTCATCTTTCTTAATATGCACTCATTGGGATGTTGACATAAAGTGTATATTAGGCTATATGAGGCGGGTCCTGGCCGGTGGTGGGGCCCTTGACCGGTCCAGTAAGTATGTCTAGTGGTATGAAGGTCCTATACTTGAAGAATTATGCATTACGATATGTGGTCTCTACGACCAGCCATGTATGATACGCCTTCGGCCGTGGGGTTGATCACCCCTCACTGGTACCATGCGATATGTATGTATGTTGGACCCGGCTGGTAAACCTCCGGCCGCTGGGTCCCAGTCGGTAAAGACAGCCTGGGTGGGCCAAGAGCCGTAATGAAAACCCATGGTCTTACACCTCGACCTCATGTTCCGGGTCGGTGAGTTGGATACAACCACTTGACCACACTGTATTACTAACATTTTTCTGAAGGTTTCCACGTTTATTATCCATTAGACATGTCATGGCTCTTAGTGAGTAACTTTCGAGGACTCACCCGCTTATTGATAATCTTTTTCAGGAAACATGGTTCGATAGCCGCGGGATGGTCTGCACGGCTAACATGTTATGGATACCGTCAGGTATGTTCATGGTTCTGATTATGGATTCTGAAATCTACTAACGGGTTTTGTTTATAGTGCATGTAAGCAGTAAGTTATTGGTGCTCGCCGAGAGGAAAGTAAGTATTCGATTTGGTTTTATTATGGCTCTGTAGGATAGTATGCATGCATATAGATTGGATGAATGATTAATTGTATAACGGAACTCGACGCCCAACAAAGTGGGTGGCAGTTCATCTATGATGTATAAGTTTAATTACTGATATGACGCGCGATATCCTGTAAAACCGCTAACGTGTTTCTGGGCGCAGGTTTAGGCAATTAAGGAAATACCATGCCGTAAAAACCTGTAATAACGCGTTAGAAATTTAAGTTAAGGAAAATTTTAAAATGGGTGGGTTTTTGGAACCACACCATTTGGAGATCACCGTTCCAACGACGCCAACCGCTTCCGCACGAGTATCACGGAGGGGTGGTGACACTACGAGCATGCTCAAACTCATCGTCGTCCAAATCTCGGTGACGAAATCCATATGATCGATCTCGGTCAGCTTCGTGACGGTCATGCAAGGAGTGGTCACACCTGCCATTCGGTCCCACCCCTCGTGCATGAAGGGGATATCTGCGCTCCAGCTTCACCTCCTCAGGACACTGACCTCTACGGTAGTTCCTGGAATCTGTGAGTGTAGTCAAGTTGTCATCGAAATGCACCGACTCGGTAGCATCCTCCGCAGCCCACTCAGCTGAGCTCTCCTGAACTAGAGGGTCAACCTGTACTGGTGGGTTGCCCGGTACTCCTACTGCCCAGACTGTGTTCAGGACAGTCCTGATCTATCCCAGTACCTCAACAAGGTTCACTAGAACCTCTTGCTGCGTTACGGGATTTGGTTGAGGCTGTGGTGGTCGCCCACGACCCCACTGCCTCACGCCCTATATCCCACATGGAGTGGGATCTGCATTCCCAACTCCCTGTCGTGAACCCCGTTGGCCAGGATTTCTTACCATAACTGCAATTCACAACAATAACAATAAAGTATCACATAATGGTTAACTTCTCAGAACAGCAAGCAACAATACTCCTAATGGCTCTGTAATGTAGATGCAATGCATGATGCAGATTATCTAATCCTAACATCTCAATTCCAAACATTGAGATAAAACAAGGTGTTACCTATATCAAACATGTTTAAATAGTTAGCCCACAGTTCCACTTATTATTCCAAAATAGTTCTAGCGACGAGGTGGTCACCTCATCACTGAACTATCCTAGAATAACCAAGTAGAACGGAGGATTAACCGCCTAAACACATCTAATATAAGTTCTAGAAGACTAATTCTGGAAAAACCTGGCTCTGATACCAAATTATTACCACCTCTCTCGCCGACGCCATCCCTGCCCGGCGGAGGCACGCGCGCCGAGCGGAGGGGTGACGGGAAGGGGGAAGTCAGGAACCGATGTCACATATAAAACAATACAATTATACTTAACGTAGGAGACTTCGGTAAAGCGAACCCATTTTGAAACCAAACCCGACCAATTAAAAAAATTTCTTAATAAATAACGAACAACCTTAGGACATTCCAAATATGCCCTCAACCCTACGTTTCAAAAACGGCCGCAACATATAGCAACGCACAAGCATGCAGCATATAATACTAGTTGAGCTCCGCTCAACACAGGTGCACCAGAAATGAGTCCTGCCCCTACTGTACTGGGCAAGTACTCCTCGAGAAATTAAATACAATTCACAATACCAGAAAGTAGCAGAATTATACAATAATCATGATGCTTTCCAACTATACATGCATATGCAGTCTACCACTACAGAGCCCAAACTACCAAAATGGAATACCTAGTAGTCCACAAGGATTGAGTCTACAAGACTGCTCCAACCAGTATCAGGTACTGCTGCTGCTGACACAAACATAAAAGAAATCATCGTTAGTCATATCATATGCGTAAACCCGTAAGTCTAGATATCTAATACCTGCCTCGATCGAGACTACCCCTCTTATCTCAAAATAAAGCAGCAACTCCTGCAACAAACCACATGTACATCTAAGATATAAAAGCACCACACCCTACATGGAGCTACTCCGCGGGTGGTGGATCAACATCTCCTGAAATGATAAGAGTAAGGGGGTGAGTCCTTGAGAGGTACCCAGTAAGGGTTTTATTTAAAAATGTTTCCCTGCATAAAAAATTTAGCGTTCTATGAACAGTTTATAACATGGAAGTGAATTGGAATGAAATGATATGCACGAGATAATAATTCCCAGTGGCTCTAAGCAACACACCGGATAACATAAATAAATAAACGCAATAAAGTACATAAATAACAACTCCAGCTAACCCCCAACGGCTCTAAGCATCACACTGGTCAATATCAGAACCATAACACCCGACGGCTGTAAGCATCGCACTGGTCTCTCGCGGCTCTAAGCATCACACCAGTCTTCAACAGAACAGTATCCATAACACACGACAGCTCTAAGCATCACACCGGTGAATCTCAAAACCAAACTCCTCGGCGGCTCTAAGCATCACACCAGAAAATCTCAGAACAGTAACCCCTGGTGGCTCTAAGCATCACACCAGAAAATCTCGGATCAGTAACCCCCGATGGCTCTAATCATCGCACCGAAAATTCTTGGAACAGTAACCCCTAGCGGCTCTAAGCATCACACCGACAACGAACAGAATTCAATAATTAAAGTATATAAATAACATAAAACTAACAGTCGGATCATGCAATGATCCCGAGATGGATCGTCCTACGATCCTGAGGCTACTCAACTAACGACCATTTACTTACCTGATGTTTCTAACATCGCTCCGCGCGGTTAAAAACCTACACGCCTCTAACCTTACTATGGAACTAGCCGCAAGCGTCACGAGCCCCACCTCAACTCGGGTACTAATCTCAACTCACCCAATATACATAATAAGTAAGTTTAAATGCATATTAAGGAAGTTGAACCCTTACGTCAAAATAACCTGCTCTGTCGCGGTAAACAAGGAAATTCTAAATTTCCTGCCGAAAATCCTGCAGCACTTCTTCTGAATTTTCTGTAATTCACAAGTAACCCAGAAGAAGCTCAACAACGAGTAAGATAAAGAATTCAGATTGTGAATCTTTTCCCCAAATTACCACACAATCTTATACTTTTCCAAAAAGTACAATTTAGCCCAATTTCTAAAAGAGAGCTAAAAACTACTCAAAGTATCTCTAACTTTGTACATTACTTTATCTTTCCACATAATTCAAATTAACACCCAAACTTTTTCACAAGTTGCAATTCAGCCCTAAACTTTCCAAAAGCGCCCAAATCTTCCAAAACTCCAAATTATAACACTTTAATGCACAATTCAATAAATAATTCCAAAACACCAAATAATTCCAAACACCCTTCAACTTTCAGCCAAAATGCAAAATGCCCCTTGAAGTTTTTCTTCCAACTTCAACCCTCATTTTTAGGTGTTCTAAACTCCATTAATCCAACTTCCAACCATAATTTCAAAAATTAATACCAACTTCATATTAATCCATAAATTCGGCCAAATGCACATTTCCACCCTAGAAGTTTTCTTTAACTTCCAATAAAATCCCACATGCTTAAATACATTAATTAAACAACATGGAACCATGTTTAATCCATGTTAACAACACATTCCAATATTTTCTAAAATCACCTGACATTTCGGCCATGCATAATTCTCTATGTTCCAAGATGTTTCTCAACTAACTTCAAGCATTAAAGTTTCTCACCAAATACCCAAGAACATAATTCAATCAACTCTTTAACTTAAAACAACACTTTAATGCTCCACCTTAAATTTTTGCCCTTAAAGCACAACTCATTCATTCTCAATGATTTGATCATAACTCCAAGTGTTAAAGTTATTCACAATCCACCAAAGAAAACAATTCTACAATCAATTTCAACTTCCCCAAAAATTAGCTCTATAACAATTCAAACCTTAGCCTTTAATTCTTTAATTCTTGATGGAATTGTGTAGTAAAGCTTAATAACACTTCAATTTAACCTCAAATGAATGCTTACCTTAAGCAAATTTGAAGAGAATCAAGCTAGAGATTTTGCCCAAAATCACCTAGAATTTTCGGCCATGGAGAAAAGAGAAGGAATGAGTGATTTTCAACCATCAATCTTCCTTAAATCATGAACCTTACATGAATATAAGCTTACCTTTCAATTCTTGAAGCAAATGGAGATGGATTGATGAACAAAATTGAATAACTCCCATGGTAGAGAATCTTCAAAATCGGCGCATAGGAGAGTGAGAGGAGAGAGAAGTGTTTTTGCAATTGTGAGATATTTCTCAACACTTAAGCGTATTTAAGACGATTTTCTAATTCCCGCACTTTTTTCGAATCTCATCCCAAACGTCCCGTAATATAATTCTATAATCATATTACAAAATATTTCATCTTAATCATCTCCATTAATTGTCCATTTCCAATAATTAACCAAAACCGAGCATTTTGCCCGCCAAAACCGTAAATTATGAAAATGGCCCAGGATTCACGATTCCTTCCAAAAATGTGAAAAACCCTAAAATAGATTTCAAATTAATTCCCGGAATATCATAATCATCAGAAAACGTGTTCCTTAACATTTAAAATCGAGTTCCGGGAATTTCAGATTTTTGCCCGACGATAATTTTTCTCAGAAATTAGCCATTTTTCAGGACTGACTGTAACATTCTCCCCCCTTAAGACTCTTGGTCCTCCAAGAGTATCCTTAACTTCAATGTCAGAATCATTTTTGATCATTCTTAGAGAAACTAGAACCGCAACCTAAACGGTATGAAACGGTTCTCGAGTTCTGTTCTCAGGAATGGGTCATTTAGCGAAGCTTTAGAATAACTTTCAATACAGAATAGTCACCGATACCTCATTGTGATGAAGTTCGGTGCTACCGACTAACCTTTCCTATGTGGTCGAAGCCAGATCTTATATATTCCCTTCGAACTTACCAGTACCGAATCTTACCAGTACAGAATTTACCAACACAGAACTTTCCAAATCCGAATTTACCAATACAGAATATGTGAGGTATCTTAATCTCAATTGCATAACCACATCGTTATCAGCATGAATTCCATCCCTATCAGTTTCCAAACCTGAACTATCATCAAAACCTTCGACATTTACTAGAATGAACAGAACATACCAGAACAGATCGCCTGACTACTGTGGTACGGAACAGAACAGAGAAGATCCCAACAGAACAGACCTAATCAGATCACTCGTAGGTGCATAACAGAATACAGCAGATCCCAACATAACACCCGAAGGTGCAATCTGAACGTACCACAGACGTCAGACCTTAGATCTCAGACAAACAGATTCAAACTTTCAGACGAAGAGAACGTAGTCACATAGTAGCTACATAATACAGATACCTTAGAAAGCCAATATTGAATCATGCTATACGATATGGGTCACTGCCAGATAGAACGGAATTCAAAGCTCCACAAACTAACTCATACATAAAAATTCAGCTTTTCCCAACAAAACTGTTCCAGCAGACCTTCTGTCGGTCTAATATTTTTAATAAATTCTACAGACATCCAATTTATGTTCTGTAAAATTTTTAATAAACAAGACACATAGGGCTACCCACAAAAAATGTTTCAGCTCAAAAATCTCATCCAATTGCTATAGTTTATTCGTGCAAGATCGGTCATAAATATAGATCTTCTGAAATCAGCACCATGGAGATCTCAGAGTATCGGAAAACCGAACATATCACATTTACCTCGAAAGGTGTTATGTGTTCACTCCAACATTGGAAACATCAGGTTGCCCCCATAAGCCCTAACCTTAACTTGTACGTACAGAGTATTACTAATCTGACGTATTACATATCCGGAATGCGAACTTCAGACTTGCCTTTGATGACAACATCACTGGTGTAACAACCATACTTATCGACAATCACGCACTTACACGCCATCATCACCTTACTTATTTGGGATATACCCACTTGACCAAAATTACTTTGCACTTCTACAACGTCACAGAATCACACTTGGGGGTCAACAAACCGCTCTCCCGGTTGTGACCATACTTGTTGAAAACCACTGACACGTGGAACGTCGATCTTCAAACTTCCATTAAACCAACAAAGCACCTCAACAACCAATACGATGTAATCCCAGGTTTATACATCCTACTAAATTCAGAACATCTTATCGGTGATTCACATAACGAAAATGGATACAGAACAGATTATTGGCAAACCTGCCACAAAGCAGAGTTCCAGAATGGAGTGTTGTAACTTATCTTAAGTCGGAACACAAGTGTGAGTCGACTCAATACGAAATGAAGCTGAAGTGGCCTACCTCAGGATCCTTTCCTAGGTAGTGGCTAACAGCTCCAGAAGAAGAGGAAGAACTCTGGTCCTTCCACGCAATTTATCCTAACTTGGTCCCGAACCGCTTATCTTTTCCCAAGACAAGTTACGGGATCGTACTCCATGGTGGCGTACTTTGAGATTCTAACTTGCAACTTCAGAATTGATGGGTGTTAAATGAACCAACCTTATAATCTCAAGTTCTCTAGGGGCTAGGAATCTTCACCAGCAAGTAATCTCATTGCTTATTTCCCAATTAATGAACCAATCGAAATTCCATCAACATAACTCCTTTAACAACTCATAATCCTCTTGACATGAATTCTTGATTCAACCTTCAAACAGGGTCTACAATCCTTAAACAAAATTTAATTTTGATGATACTCCGAATACCTTGACGGTATAAAGATAGCTAAACAGAACATCCATGTATATGGACCTAGAATCATCACCAGACAACGTGGGCGTTTAAGCAGAACCTATCTGCAAACTTCATGGTGGGAGTGGTGTACAGTCGATGTGTCACAGGACCGTAAAACTTCAATGTAGACTTAATGTTGCAGGCGTAACTCTAATTTTCCTGACTTGAATGAAAACAAGCGATACTTGCAAGTTTCCAGCTCTATCAACTATTAGTGAAACAATTATAGAAAATTCCACAGATGTCTAAATCCATTTCCGTACATTTTCCCTTAAACTAGACACATGAAGATACGTTCAAATTTTTTTTCAGATTTAGTATCCTTCTGAGTTGGTACAGTTTATTCGTACAACTTGGATCAAATTCTGCTATTTTTCCTGAAAATAGCTTTGTGTCTAGCTCATATTCAATTCATATCCCAGGTTACGGGTCGGAATAAATTGTAAGAATTTAATACAAGGTATAAGACTTAGTTGGGAACCCTCATGTAAAATTTTAGATGCAACAGCCTCTTAAAAATTGAGCTGATCGTAACAGACCTAATGGCGTACATTCCCGTCGACTAATTCTCTAATAATATTAACTTGCTCGAACCACTGTCTGTCAGGCGGGAGAGATAGTTTAGACTACCTTCCAAGGCCTAGCGATGTCCCATCCTCCAGATGCATCTTTTTGCATCCCGATTCAATTACCGGTTCTCCAACCCGGCAACTACAGATAGTACCGAGTCCTAGGACTAACCGGTACTCACTAACATAAATCAAAGTAATCTTAAGTGCCTCGTTGACCTTTGTTGTAATCCTCTAATTATTTTGATAGCCTTAAGTTGATGTAGATGCAATTGTTCCTTTTTGGATCGCCTTGTTGATCTGCCCGCGTTACCGTCGCGGTTGCTTCCTACGTCTTCGTATCCATGTAATTGTCCTTTATGTGAGTCTCCTCACTCCGAGTCCTTCTGTACATTCTACGTCATTTCACTTTACTTCACTCCGCAGCCACATGTTTATCGCAACCACTCATCCTAACATATCTATAATTATTGTCCTTCAGATAGAATTCTGACATTTCCATTGCCCACTAACTTCCTTTACTGATCCTATCCATAATCTAGTGCAAAAATTGAAAACGGTAGTGTTACCATCATTTCAAAACTTATGTTCCCGTAACTGAATTTAATCCTCAATTCCAGATTTTTAAATCCTTAAATCCTCAAAACTCCTAAGTTCTGAATTTGATCTTCAGATTCAGGTTCTTACCAAAAGGACCTAAGTCCTTTCATAATGAATATTCTAAGTCCATAAATCCTAAACAGATAGCGGAACAGAACATTTATGAATTAATCATAACTATTACCTTGGGTTCCACAGATACCTTCCCACATAATTCCAGACAGATCAACCCTCGCCATAAGCGATTATTTCAATCAACCTGGAACCCAATAACAGGACAAGCATGACATAATGGTTATCTTAAAGCAGACAACAGTATTTTCTAGTGGCTCTGTAATGCAGACGCAATGCATGTAGTTTTACTATTCAATCAGAAAGGCAGAATCGAAATTCTGACCTAAGCTTTCCTAATTTCAGATCCAGACGTCCATTTTCCTAATGGACAAGTCTGTCGCGATTTCCATTTTACCAAAATTAACCTAAGTCTTAAATTATGTTAGGTACATTTAAACTAAACACCCGACATCCCACTTCCTGATCCCGAGGCAGTCCACAAAAGAAGTTGATCAATCTCCTCATGAACCATCCCAAAACCAATCAGTGAAATGAGGAATGTCTGCCTAAATATACCTAACCAACCTGCTCTGATACCAAATTGTCACTACCACCCTCAATCCCGGCAGGGCAGAAGCGTCAGCATTGCTGACGCGGAAATCTGAATCGGGGAATCGGGTGGTGGTCGGTGATTATGAATACTTAACTTATTTTGGGAGTCTCAAAACCCGATCTTAAAAATTTCTTTCCTAAAATTTCTACTACGTTAACAGTATCACGGAAAATCGTGTAATCAGATAAAATATGCAGAATTACAGATTGAAATATAACAGATCATGTAATTATACCTATATGCAACGTACGCCTACAGAGCCCGGATACACCATACTATACTGTTACTGCTGCTATTTGTGTCAAACAGAAAAATTAAACCGTTAGTCTAGAATTTATCGTGCATAACCAGGAAAATAAATAGACAATTAACACATCTCCAGCCAGACTAACCCCATAAACAAAATACTCTATTAGGGAGCCTTATATCTTAAAACCAGAATCCATGGAATGAACCAGCAGAACTACTCTGCGGTCAACAGACAGATGCTCATGAAAAGTATGAGTTTATTGGGGGTGAGTCCTTGGGAGGAACCCAGTTGGTGTCGGTCCTTCATTATGAACCACCACACCTTTAAGCCTCTTTTGTCTGGTCTTGATCACATTCAGCTCCGTTTCCATGTCTTGCTGGTATGACCTGCGCAACAGACAAAATCTATTGACCACGCTAGTGTTGTTCCCGGTGGAGGGTCCTCCAATGCTTAAGTTAGTAATGTTTGTTGGAGAGAATATGCTAAGATCTAGGATAGAGTGAATAGTTACCTTAAATGTTAGAATGATGTAGACTTATATAGTCTTGTCTAATAGAGTGGCACATCTGTAATATTCTAATAGGAAAGAGGCTGTTGAGTGTCAGATGACATGTGGAAAATACATCCTGGATGCAGGCCATTGGGTTATGTTGTACTGAGAGAATGACCTCGGGTTGCGAATGTCAGCGTTTGGGTATGATGCCCTCAGATGTTTTAAATGGGTCTTCTTTCCTGGGCTTCTGAATCAAGCGTTCTTGTGGGGTTGTTTTGGGGTTGTTTTGGGTCTATGGGCCCGCTATGAGCTTTGCAGACTTGGTTTGGGCCTATCGGCCATCATGTCCCCCCAGAATAGACCTGTTAGACTAGAAGGACTCCAGGTTTCTAGGTTTTGAGATTCCCTCCCTTTTGACTCAGGTGTATTGGCATCCGGCCATTTGAAATGCTCGGGTCTTAGAATTGCCCTCTTTTGATTCTCGGATGCATGTGTATTCGGCCATTTGAAATTTGGGGCCTTAGAATTGCCCCCTTTTGATTTCTGGATGCATGTGCATTCGGCCATTTGAAATTTGGGGCCTTAGAATTGCCCTT
>JBBYHH010613563.1:0-10545 GCA_038382905.1 Daphne laureola
ACTTTAAAGACAATTCAAATGTAATTTCATATTAGGACACTTATGGTAATGTTTAGTTAGCTAAGTAGTCTTAATTAGCCTAGTTAACTAGGGTTAGCACCTAAGTAGGGCTGAATTTCTTGGATTATGTTGGTCATTTCATGTTTACACATGGTTGTTCCTAGAATTCTAGGGTATACAATTCGTTCACAAACACATTTTGGAATTAGAACTCATATCATACAAGAATAAAGAAGCTTTTTGCTCTCTCATGTTCAACTAGGGTTCTCCTTCAACCTCCACTATCCAGCCCCAAGGTTGAATTCATTTGATCTAGAATATAAATCCATATTTCTCCAACATCGTTTTGGAGAGGTGCTAGATCCATCCATCAATCATGGCATCAAAATCAAACCCAAGCATGCACAAAGCTAGGGTTTGAGCCACTTCTACCCCATCCATTCTTCCTCTTAGATCCAGGTGTTCTATGAGCTACGAATCATCAATGGTGATTTATATCATTTTTTATCAGAGCTTCAAGTGAAGAGGAAGTGTGTTTTGTTACAAAAACACTTGTGGCCAAAACATTCAACTACCAAAACTATAGTTGTTCATCCTTGAAGGTACTTAGTGTTCTTGTTTGTTCTTTATTGTTTTCATTTTAAATATTCTTCCAATGTCCATTTTCAAGTGTTTTGAGTTTATATAACCTTTCTTTCTCCAACTCCTTTCTCGGATTTTTGGTGGTATTACCAAGAGAAACCAATTTCAAAACCAAAAGTTGCAAAGGGCACAAGTTCTTCTTCTTTTAGGTTGTGTTGTTCAAAGTTGTTGTTAGTTGTTCAAAGGTGTTCTTGAGTTTTACCCGAAACCATAAGACCCACAAGTGGTCATTGTGGTATTTAATCATCTCGGGTGGGACTTGAAAAGTGTAAGAACACAAAGTTCAAAAGAGGAAAAGCTCAAGGAAGCATCAAAGGGACAAACCCTAAAAAGAGAAGAGAAGTGTTGTTGATTTGAGTTTCTATTTCAAAGTAGTTTTTCACCACAAATCTTCTTGTAACCAAAATCCATTTTCAAATACCTAGGTTACATATTTCAGCCCCCATCTAACCGAAGAAAGTTTCACAAAAAACCTAGCTACCACAAAAGGTAACTAGTGCTTTTCTAAGTGGGTTTAAGGCTTTACAATCTTTGATCTTGGTTCAAACATTTTGTCAACTGTTTTACTCAGGGTCTAGTTTGGATTTCATTAGATGGTTGTAGAACTCACAAGTTTGAGCATTGATAGTAAAGGGCTGAGAGTGAAAAGAGTGAAACACTTGTGAGGTCAAAACAACAATTCTTCTTGTTTTTTATTATGTACGTGCAACTTGTTACCATGACAGATATGGCCAAAGTTCAAGATCAACTTGAGAAGATTACCAGGACCTTGAGTGATATGAATACTCAAATGGGTCAAGGATTTGATAGGATAAGCAAAGTTGAAGTGGCTCTTGGAAAGTAACCCCTAAGTGAAGCAAGTGTTCATGATCCATTCAAGATGAAACAACCTACACCACCAACCACCAATATGGCCTCCAACACCATCCAAACACCTCCCTATCAACTAAACCCTAACCAAAGCAGACCCCCCAACCAAGAAACCCTAAATAGGCCACCGAATCCTCCTCGGCCTCCCACCATACTCACACTCATTGATGAGCTTGGTGACACCTACTATAAGTACCCACCTTTACATGAGCAAAGAAGGAGATTGTGGCAAGAGGAGTAAGATTTTGAGCCTTGTCAATAGACGGGTTTATAGCAAAGGAGGAGGAACCCTTACTTTGAGGAAGAAGGCAATGATGATCAACAATGGCCTAGAAGAGGGCCTGCAACCGAGCACCAAGTCTTACACAATGTGCAGTTGCAACTTACATCCTTTGAAGGCAACAGTGACGCGGAGGAGTTCTTTTCTTGGGTGAAGAGGGCGGACATGGTGTTTGAATTCTATGGGTACAATGATGAGATTAGAGTGAAGTTGGCCATGATTGATTTTTGTGGCTATGCAATGACTTGGTGGGAGCAAGTCAACATGGAAAGGGAAAGAGGCAATATGCAACAGGTAGATTCTTGGCTGCAACTCAAGGAACTTATGAGGAAGAAGTTTGTATCTCCCTACTATGATAGAGAAATGTGTCAAAAGCTTCAAACTTTGACACAAGGTAGTAGGCAAGTACAAGACTTTCAAAAAGAGCTTGAAGGAGCATTGATGAGAGCCAACATCCAAGAGGGAGAAGAAGGTAAGATGGTCAATTTCTATATGGTTTGAGGGGTGATTTATCTAGACAATTGAAGCTTTCGGAGTATAGAAGCTATGAAGAAATGGTGCACAAGGCCATTAGAAATGAAAAGCAAATGAAGAGGACTTTTACTACCACCACCTCCACCTCACAACCACCCAACTGAGCCACTTGGTCCAAACCATCCACCATAAGACCTTTCTAACCACAACAAATACCATTCCCACCACCAAATAGACCACAAGGCCAATCTCCACAAATAAACCCTAACCCTTTCCCTCGGCCAAACAATCAACCACCAAGAAATGCACCCAACCAAGCTCCAAATGAACCAAGGCCTCCATCAAGGACCATTGAGTGTTTTAAGTGTGGTAGAAAGGGCCATTATGCAAGAGAGTGTGCAAACAAAAGGGTGATTGTCATGCGACCGAATGGAGATTTGTCTAGTAAAGATGAACAAGATGTTTTTCAAGTGGAAGATGTTGAGACAAGTGATGATGATGACATTGAGGATCCTCCCGAGGGACATTTGTTGGTCACCAAGAGAGTTTTTCACACTACACCCATGATTAAGGAAGGAAATCAAAGGGAGAATCTCTTTCAAACTAGATCTTGCGTGAAAGTCAAGCTTTGTAGTGTGATCATAAATGGAGGGAGTTATACCAATGTAGCAAGTAAGGAAATGGTTGAGAAACTTGGCCTCCACCTCTCAAAGCACCCTCAGCCATATTCATTGCAATGGGTAGATGGCAATGCTCATGTCAAAGTGACATTCCAAGTGAAGGTGCCAATGAAGATTCGCAAGCATGAAGAATATGTATTGTGTGATGTGGTGAATATGCATGTTTCACACATCTTGCTTAGAAGACCATGACAATATGAAAAATAAGCCACTCACTTTGGAAGAAGCAACCAATACACCATTGTTCATCTCAGTCGAACCCTAACACTCACCCATTTGTCCCCTCTCCAAGCTTTTAAAGATCAAAAACACCTTGCAAGTGAGAGAATTGGGAAGAACAAGAAAGAGGGAAGTGAAAATAGTGAAAAGAAAGAGAGGGCCCAAGTGGCCGAAAGAGAAACAAGAGAGAATGCATGGGAGGGAAACACAAGTGGTGTGAAAGATAAAAAACAAGATAGAAACCCCCACATTGCCAAAGAGAGAGACATAAAAAAGGCTTTTCTAGCTAGAAAAACATGTTTTCGCATGATCCACTCTCATTGTTTGCTAACACTTGACAAAATTTCTTCTCTTCCTCTTATTGCGTATCAAGTTTTGTAGGACTTTAAAGATGTCTTTGGTGAGCCCAAAGGTCTCCCTCCATACCGAGGGATTGAGCATTGCATTGATTTGGTTCCAGGGCTCCTTTGCCAAATAGGGCTGCTTATATAACCAACCCTCAAGAGACCATGGAGATTCAAGCACAAGTGGAGGAATTGCTTGAATAGGGGTACATCCAAGAGAGCCTCTCACCACGTGCGGTCTCGGTCCTTTTGGAGGCAAAGCAAGATGACACTTGGAGGATGTGCATGGATTGCCGACCTATCAACAAAATCATTGTAAAGTATAGACATCTTATCCCTAGATTAGATGATTTGATTAATGAGTTAAGTGGTGGTGCATGTGTGTTCTCTAAAATAGACTTGAGAAGTGTCTATCATCAAATAAGAATGAGAAAAGGTGATGAATGGAAGACTAGCTTCAAGACTAAAATTGGACTGTATGAATGGAATGTTATGCCTTTTGGGGTAACTAATGCACCTTCTACTTTCATGAGGTTCCATGTCTTGAGAGAGTTCATAGGAAAGTTTATGGTAGTCTACTTTGATGGTATTCTTGTCTATACCAAATCACACAATGAGCATGTTGAGCACTTAAGGCATGTTTTAGGCATATTTAGGTTTGATAAGTTGTATGTTAAGCTTGAGAAATGTGTGTTTCGCACAAATGAAGTAAACTTCCTAGGATATGTTGTAGGCCGAGATGGTTTGAGAGTTGATGAGACCAAGGTTAAGGCCATTAAGGAGTGGCCTACTCCTAAGTTATTGGCCGAGGTTAGATCCTTTCATGGCCTAGCTAGTTTCTATAAGAGGTTTGTAAAAGACTTCTCTACCATTGTTTCACCTTTGCATGAATTTTATAAAAAGAATGTTCCATTTGTGTGGGGTAAAACCCAAGAGCATGCTTTTCAAGAATTGAAATCTCGATTGATGAATGTTCCCTTACTTGCCTTGCCTAACTTTGATAAGTTGTTTGAGATTGAGTGTGTTGGTAGTGGCATAGGTGTAGGGGCTGTTTTGCATCAAGAGAGCTGACCCATTGCTTTCTTTAGTGATAATCTAAGTGGTTCCACACTTAACTACTCTACATATGACAAAGAGCTTTATGCTCTTGTGAAGTCATTAGAGGTGTGGTCTCACTACCTTCTACCTAAAGAATTCATTGTGCACACGGATCATCAATCCCTAAAGTACTTCAAGGGACAAGGGAATTTGAACAAAAGACATGCTAAATGGGTTGAATACATTGATCAATTCCCTTATCTCATTATGTACAAGAAGGGAAAGGAAAAAATTATAGTCGATGGATTGAGTAGGAGATATGCACTATTCACTACATTGAATTCTAAGCAAGTAGGCTTTGAGTCCATTAGAGACATGTATGCAAATGATGTAGACTTTGGTGCAATATATGGTGAATGTTTATCTCATGTGCTTGATTCCTATTACATTTTTTATGGCTACTTGTTTAACTCTAAAAGGTTGTGTGTGCCAAGATGTTCAATGAGAAGTGTGATCATCCAAGAAGCTCATTGTGGCGGGTTGATGGGCCACTTTAGAGTGCAAAAGACTTATGAGGAGGTGAAGAGCAACTTATATTGGCCTAACTTAAAGAAGGAGGTGATGATGTTATAGCCACCACGGGCAGATGGTGATTTTCTGACATTGTATGTCCGGCGGTCGGATTCTTCTTCCATCGAAACTCAGGATTCAATATACAAGGTATGTACGACTATTAATTCTCATGTCTTGGGACTTCATTTAAGACTCATTTCTATGACATTAAGCATTTTTGGAGTGCTAGATGAATTCCGAGCCATTTTGTCAAATTTCATTTCGGAGGGTAAAATGATCATTTTTGGAAAATTGATGAAATTTCCCTTAAGGGCATGATGGATTTCGTCCAAGGGGTGAGAAAAAGTAAAGGAATTATGAAGCATTAAATGAAGGGGACACTTGGCTTAAGGTTATTAAAAGAAGAAAAGTAAAAAAGTAAAAAGTGAAAAAGTAAGGTTAATTACTAAATAATTAGAAAACAAATGAAAAACAAATTGGAAAAATTTGAAGAAGTTTCTGCAGAAAGGGAAGAGGGAAAGGATAATAAAAAAATATAAGTTGGGTTAGAATTAGGAAAGAATTAGGAAGGAAATGAAGTAGGGAATAAAAATACAAAATCTACCTTTTATCCCTTGCCTTAAGCTAACTGACTTCATTCTTTCTTCTAGTCTATCGGCTCCATCTCTTCATCACCTTCATATCTTCATCTCTACACCAATCAACAAGAAAATCTCAAGGATTTTGTCAAGGTAAGCATGGTTTCATGTGGGATTTAAGTAGAAAGTAAGGTTGGAAGGTTGAACGTCATCTTTCTTCTCTTCCCCTAGGTTACGAAATTGAAGGGTGAGCATTGGCAAGTGTTCTTCATCAAGTTCATCAAGAATTTCATAAGGTGAGGTTGAATTGAAGTGATAACAACTTTGATTGTCAAATTTCTCTATGTTTAGTTAAAGGGTGAATTAGGGTTCTTGAGAAAAACTTGGGGGAAATTGAAAATGATTGTAGAATTGTGTTCTTGGATGTATTAGGAGCAAGTTTAATACTTGGAACCAAGTTGGAATCATCAAAGATCAAGTACTTATGTGTTAGCCAAAATTTTGGGTTTTGGAACAAAGTGTAGATTCAAGCTAAAGTATGATTTAAAATGTGTTCTAGGGTTTTTTGTGAGCAAGTTTATTGTAGGAAGTTGAGCTTGAATCTTCATGGATGATGGTGCTATGTGTTTGGCCGAATTTAAGGGGTGGTAGGAAACCATTGGTGTTCTTTGGAAATGGATGGAATTATATTGAATTGAGCTTAGAAATGAGATTCTAGATTGGAATGATGATGATTGAAGCATTCCTTGTTAAGTACTAAATGTTGGCCGAAATTAGTAATTGTAGGTTAAATGATGTTTCTTTGATAAATTATGGTTGTGAGGTAGTTTAGAGTTGTTGTGAACATTAAAGTGTGGTTACTTGTTGAAGAATCAACATGTATCCCGTTGCCCTTACTTAGGCCGAATGGTTTGTGAAGAGTTTAAAGTTGTTGTTTGTTGATGGAATTTGGATGTTAGTTGATGATTGATGATTAAGTAAGTTGTTTAGCACATAAATGAAATTGTAGGAAAATTGGATGAGTTTTACTGATTTTGGAAGTTTGGGGCCGAAATGCTTAAGGGGAAAAAGTTGATGTTATATGATGAGTTATGATGTGAAATGTGGTTAAATGAAGTATTCATTGATGATAAGTTAATGTTGGATAATATTTTGGACAATTTGGTCATTTTTAAAGATTAGGGCCAAAATGCACAATTTGACAAAGATAAGGTTATGGGTGATATTTGATGAGAAATGAATGTTGTAGTGAGCCTCATGTTAAGTAAATAAATGTTTGGGAGAAAGTGACCTAGTTTCTCTTCCTCGATTAGTTTGGCCAAAATAGTGGTTTAGGGTTAGGTTTGGATTTAAGTTGGATATTGATCAGTGGACTGTATATTCAGAGTTTATTGTTGTTATTATCCAATGTGATTGCTGGAAGCTGGGATTGTGGGGAATTTTACCAGATTTGCAGAATAGTGCAGAATTGCCTCAAAGTTGCTGTGTGGGATTCGTATTTGTCAGATAAGGGTTCAACTGTCTTTATATGCATTTTAGGCCTCTGGTATGCATATCGAGATAGTTGAGGGTAGTTCCTGGGTCGAGAGTGGGGCCCGGTGACTCTTGAGGCTAGTCCCAAGGTAGGTGTAATGGTATGCAGGTTTTACTTTTGGGAGAACCGACCAGCAGGTCGATAATATGATTTGACTGGGAGAACCGACCAGCAGGTCGATGATTCTGTTCACTGGTACTATGCGCTTTTCCCCCGTGCGTGATGCTGTGCTCTACCGGTGGATACAGTCCGACGGGACTTCCGTATTGCATATCACGACATTTAAATATCATTTATATTTAGGTTGTATATAAATCCTAGAACATGTGCCGCTAACCCTTTTATGCAGGTGTTTTCAAAATGAAAAACCATTACGCTTACCTAAGCCTTTACTGAGTACCTCTCGAGGACTCACCCCCTTATATTCATACTTTTTAGGAGATTCTGGTTCGAGACCCGCAGAGTAGCTCCGCCTGGTCTGATTGTCTGATTTTTGTACTAAAGGTATATGTAGCTCCTTGATTGGTTTCTGTTTCGGTTTTGGTTTATGTTTCGGGGGTAGTTTTGATTGAGAGTATATTTCTGTTTGAGGATTTTCTGGATGAGCACTTTTAGAACTTCTAACGTTAAATCTTCTTTTATTTATGATAGCAGCAGCAGCAGTGACCTAGGGTGGTCAAAGTGTGTCAGACTCTGTAGGTTTAGAAGCATATTCGCATGTTAGCATGAATTCACGATTTGTGATTTGTATATTGTGACATGTTCAGTTGTCTGCATGCTTTTGAAAATTATGATTATTCCTTTAAATGACAAGTATATTTTCTGACGTTTATCATGATATGATTAAGTAGGGATACGATTGTTTTACTCAGGGAGTGTTTACTCCTTTCTAGTACACCTGGTATTGAGCGGAGCTCAACTTTATAATTGTTTGTGTGTGAATTCTGTATGTATGAAATTGTTACAAGGTGCAGAATGTTTGGTATCGCCGGAGTATTTTAATTGGCGGCGCGTTACTGATTGAGATAAATTGCACGGGACTGGGTTATGAAACCCTCATCACAATGTGATTCAAGTCTGACGTCACTCCTCTTCCCGCTCCGCACTGGCTTCCGCTGAGGGGTGTGACAAGTTGGTATCAGAGCATGGTTATTAGAACCAGTTAACAGGATTTGGAACTTCTAAGGGGTGTGTTGGACAGGAACTCAGGTGAGATGCAGACGAAGGGATTCGCAAGGACAGGTGGTCGTCTGACCAAGGACAAAGGATAAGGCCCTGTTTCACCGATTGATTCCAGAGTGGTTTATGTGAGAAGTCTGACCAACTTCTTATGTAAATTACCTTGGAACGAGAGGTGGGACATGTTTCACTGATCAGTGTCAGGATAGTTCTGTGAGGGGTCTGGTCAACTTCTTATTAGAACTACCTTGGGATCGAGAAGTGGAACTTCGGGTGATCAGCTTAAGTATGCTTAGTGAGAGTAAGTCACTGGATTTTCTTTTGTGACTCAGGATTGCGCAGGATTGGTCATCAGGACATGGATATCATGCAAGCTAGGTAACCTCAGGAAGGGGTTTTTTTCTGTTATGATTTCTGATTTGATTATGATTTATTTGTCTGAACTCTGCTTATTCAGTGGTATGATCGGATTATTCTTTTCTGCTTAAGTTATTTGCATTCATGCATTGCATTACACTACAGAGCCTTTAGGAATACTACTGCTTGCAATTGTTATGAAGTTAACCATTTCCTTAGTGCTCTTTCTTCTGATGTAAAGTTTCAGGTTATGGGAAATACTCGCCAGCAACGAGATCTGATATCTGAGGGTAGGGGTAGAGGCCCCACTCCATCAGAAAATGTGTGAAAGGTATGGTGGAATCCGAGGTAACAATTATGATAAGTCCACAATAAGAGGGTTTATGACCAGTTCATAAATATTCTGCTTTGCTATTAGTTCTGGATCTTCTGAATTGGTTGGTGTGTCGGTTATGAAAGGACTTTAGTCCTTTATGATAAAGTTTTGAATTTAGGTTAAATTCAATTATGTGAATATAAGTTCTGAAATGGCGGTACTGTTACCATTTTCAATATCTGAGTCAGATTATGGTTAGGATCGGTAAATGGATTTATGGTCAATGGAAATGTCAGAATTGTGTCCGTAGGACAACAAGTACAGAATTATTAGGATAAGTAGCTGCAACGGTAGGTGACTTCGGGGAGAAGCGAAATGTATTGAGATAGGATGTGCAGAAGATTCATGCGTTATATGTTTTTTTATGAACCAGGATTGGGACGTTCAGAAGTTTGGAATACAATTTAGAAGTGGAGACAATGAGTGATGCGGGGATGTCAGGGAATCCAGCAGGTGCGTGAAAGGGGCAAATGGATTGAATATCTGTGATCAACGAGACTTTTAAAATTCGGTAATGTGAAAAGGAATCTTAACATCCGGTCCTTGGGTACCGCATCGGGGATGCCGCCCAGGATCTCTGTCATGCAACATTCGATGCCGAAGTACGAGATACCGAGAAGAAGACGTCAATGAGATTTAGCATATTCCGCAACAACTCAACAAGAAGAACAAGTACACGAACATGAGGACGCAGAAGCCAACCGCAACAATGACACGCACAAACAGATAAAATGATCCAAAAAGGAGTATTCGCATTCCACATTAACATAAAGACATCGGAGTAACCACGGAAATATACCAAAGATCAGTGGAACTTTCGATATTAGGTTAGTTGACGTTAGTGAGTACCAGTTAGTCCTAGGACTCGGTACTGTCTGTGGTTGCCATGTTGAAATACCGGCAATTGACTCGGGGTGCAACGAGATGCACACGTTGGACGGGACGTGTTACAGCCACCACCGGAAAAATAGTGAAAAACCGGGAAAATTGCCGAAGGAAAAAATTTGTAATTACCGGGATTTTATGTTGATGGGTGTGGGACACATTTTTTGATGTGTTTCATGTCCCAAGAAGTGAATCGAGGCTATTTCTGAGGTATTTCATATCAGAAGGATTAAATATGAGTTTTGAGCCATTTTACCAAAATTCACATCGGGGGGGTAAAATGGTCATTTTGGAAATACCTTTAAGGAAAATTATAATTTCGATTTATGATGCAAAGAGGAGATAATGACAAGTAATTATAAGTATTGGTGGAATACATGTGTAAGTATGAGATTAAAGGAAAGAGTTTGTGGGACGATGTCACATAGCACTAACTAAAGGTGTTAGTAGCTAAATGAGATAAATGGATATGTTTCTGATAATTCTCAGGACCCGAGAATTTATTTGAAGCTCATT
>JBBYHH010613674.1:0-10544 GCA_038382905.1 Daphne laureola
GCCTTAATTATGTCTCTAAATTTTACAGGGATATGGCCAAAGATTGTAAACCCCTATTTGATAGATGAAAGAAAAATCCTCCAGAATGGGGAAAAGAGCAGACACAATCTATCAAGCTTGTAAAAGAAAAATTAAAGAAATCCCATGTGCTACTATTCCTATCCCAGAGGCGTTTAAAATAATAGAAACAGACGCCAGTGAAATAGGTTATGGAGGGATACTAAAACAGAAAGTTGATAACAAAGAAAAGTTGGTTAAGTTTACATGAGGAGTCTGGAACCAGGCTCAATAAAACTATGTCACAATTAAAAAAGAAATCTTAGCAATCGTTCTTTGTGTAATAAAGTTCTAAGAAGACCTTCTGAACCAGAAATTCCTAATACAGACTGATTGTAAAGCAGCCAAAAGTGTTATTCTTAAAGATGTTAAGAATTTGGCTTCAAAACAAATATTTTCAAGATGACAGTCCATTTTAGCTATTTTTTATTTTTATATAGAACACATTGATGGTGATAAAAACTCATTACCCGACTTTCTTACTCGAGAATTTTTACAGGAAAGTCATGGGGAAACATGATTCACAAAAAGAAGAAATCAAGAACAGGCTGGAAGAGGTGAACAATCCAGATCTTTTAGGAACACTCTTCCATATGGATTTGCACCTCCCATGCAAATAGAAAATCAAGTGTCATGACAAATAGAATTTTATGCGTTACCCACTGGCCAGAAAATAAGAATTGAGAAAGGAGAATCATCACATGGTACTAAGAGGACAGAAGAGTATCCTCAATATCAATTATTCTCTCCAAGAGAAACAAAGAGAGGGCGGAAGTTTCCCTACCCTTATCCTCATGATGAGTTTTCCAGAGGTCCTAAAATGTATTTCGAAGGTTCTTTGATCAATAGAACCACTGCCGAAACCCAGAAGATTACCTTATTCTCTCTAGGGATTCCCACAGATAAGAGAGAAATGGAAAGAGAGCTCCTCTCTCCAGTAGAAAATAGTGATCTAAGGAGTATGACTCCTTCAGAAATGGTAAGAAAATACTGGCCTAGACACAGGCATCCCATGTGGGAATTTCATCCCCTCAGAAAGTATGATTATTTTGAGAAGATACTCCAAGAAACAGGCTATGTGGAAAGAAACACCAAAGGTCCTGACAGAAGATACTTCAAAGAAACTGGAATTTCCAAACTGAGAATTTATAAAGTTTGGTTTCCAGAAGAATGGGGATTACCCCATACCAGAAAAAGGTTCCTAAATCAGAAGTACAAAGACCATGCTTTGGTTTGCTAAGACCATCCTTTTTAAGACAAACCAGAAAAAAATTCAAATTGGTTCCATCTTTGGTTTGCTAAGAAATGATTAGTCTCAGACCAATTCCCAGAAGCTGTCCAAAAATCCTTTTACAAATTTGTTGAATTCAACAAACAGAAGTCATAGAAAAATATCATCCCTTATGCAGAATTTTATTTTCTGATCCTCTATCGGATCCCTTGGATTGTTCAATGGCATTATAAAGTCGACCAAAAACAATATGTTCATGTTCTGGAGAGTTATAGGTTACCCATTGGTGGGACAAGTTCGTAATCAATTCATACCTTGAAGAAAATATCACACTCAAGGTCATCGAGCTTTATGAAGCTCTGAATGAAGAGAATTTTGATTCTATGCTAGGGAAAATTTACTCTCAATCTGAATTAGCAGATATTTCCCTAGAAGAAATGAAGAAAAAATTGATGAAACTGGCGGTGAGATCGGTCCAACAAGAGGCTGTCAAGGCTGCCCAAGACCAGTTGTCCAGCTGCCCCAACCAGGGAGGGCCCACCACCAATAAATAATTGCTACCAGACAAAAGCCATGTAACTAGTGGGGTAAAGTCTCCCACTCAAAAAAAAAAAAGTCCAAAAGAGCATTATTACTGATAATGCTTGCCAGCAAGGAAAACATTATTGCTCAGGAGGAGATAAGGGAACCATTTCCCTTTAAATAGAAGGCTTCAGAACAAGAGAAGGCATCGATAAATTTTCTATCTGAAAATACTTCTCTCTCTGCTTCTCTCAATTCATGTGTTGAACGCCTTTCTATTTAGAAATCTACTCTACATATTGTTCTAGCTTGTTTTGAATTTGGTGTGTACGCGTGTAGCTGTTGGAGTTTGCTTGGTGTGTTTATCCAACAGCCTTTACTTGTACTCGGATTGTTGCAGCTTATCTGGTATTAACCAGATTTTGTAAATTGATGATATTTTAAGTATTGTGTTTATTTTATTAAATTGTTGCGTATTTACTCTATGTTTACTTGTTTAAAAAAAAATAATATCCGCTTCCATTTTGGTATCAGAGCCTGGTTGGCATAAAATAAAAATTTCAGAAGTTTGAGGACCTAAACAAACACACCTGAAAATTTTAATAACTAAAAATCCTGCTTACAAACCTATAAGATTTCTTTGTTAGATTTTCTTCAGATTTAGGACTTATTTGGGAAAGTTTAAATCTATAGGACTTAATCATTAAAAACTCCAAACCTATAAGATTAAAAATGACCTTCACCCTGAATGGCGGTGAGGCAAGTTCGCAGATTGGTGGCGCTTATGTAGCCCGTTTATGAGGCCAATGATGGAGTCAGTTTGGCTTCGGTGTCGTCTCTGTTGTTGTTTCTAGTGGTGGGTTTGACTGTTCATTTTCTCTTTTGGGACTTCTCTCTTGGGAATAGACCCAACATGGATATCAAGAGTGTGTTCGAGCCAACATATTTTTGGCGTAAAGTCTCACGTTTTTTTATTTTTGAGGAGAGAGGTAAAGAGTGATTTTGAGGAAAAAATTTAAATATGTGTTGATTTTTTATAAATGGGCTATTTTTTGTAAAACGAACACACTCCAAGCATAAGAGGAGAGCAGGGAGGTGGGCATTCAACGTTATACGATTTCAAGGTTTGCAGGGAGCATGGTACTACAGTTTCAAATTAAAGGTGCTGGGAAGTGGGTACATTAAATGTGGCTATTTGGGTTTTTATCAAAGGGGTTTTATATTGTTTTATGGGCTTAGTTGAGCAGAGGTGAGAATTTGTTTTCTTCAGAAAATGCGTTTTCTAATAAAGTTAGTGAAGGATAAAAAATTAATAATTTAATTATTTGACAATTTCATCCCTGTTTTAATTTATATACATTTCTCTTTTACATTTGCATATAATTGGATATTACAGTCATTTTATAATTTGAAATTTCAATAATTTCTGGAAAAACAATTTCTCACCATGTTCGTGAACTGAGCCATGGTGTTTTGTTTTAGGAGTTTACCCAAAATTCTCTTTTGGTGTAGTTTGTAACTTTATTTGGCTTTTCATTAATAATAAAATTACCTTGGTATTAAAAAAAAATAACACCGTCATATATATCTTTATTTCATCAAATAATGTGTATTTTAACTACGTGCTAGATGGAAATTTTGTGGCAGTTGTAGTGGCTACGGTGGTCGCTACAAAGCTGTCATTTTTGTTCAGATAGTAATCATCAACGGTGAATTGGTTTGGCCTTTTTTTTTTTTTTTTAAGACAAGAACAGAAAAACTTAAGCACCTTCAACAGGTTGAAAAACAAAACTGTCATAAAGTAAATGAAAGACAACTTCAAGAAAGAGAAAGTAAGGTGCACGTCAGAAATTATATAGGTTCGGTTCAACGTTAACCTGCGTCTTCTTCTTAAGTACTTTCACTCAAGAGTTTAACCCCACTATCAGAAACTTTCACGCACATGTTTTTTTCAACTTACGTGACACACATGACTTTTACATTTGTCTCGCACACAAGATTTTTTTTAAATACCTGGAACACAAGACTTTTTACAATCCTTTAAAGCTTCAAGTACAATACGTAGGTTACTTGAGAAATGATTCTTAGAAAGGTGCAAGAAGAGAGGACTATCGATTGCATGAATGAGTGAGTTGAATTGCTTGAGTCTTTGTCATTTATAGGCTTCACAATATTGCTTTGCATGATAGGGAGCCTATTGATTTGATCGATCCATCAACATATTCTTGATTGATTTGATGAGGATTTGAGTGAGGATCACGAATCAAGGGTTTTTGAAAGGTTCTAGGCTGATCCGAAACCAGTTGGTGTTGAAGCCTTCAATCCGTGGGTTCGTCAACATGTTGAAGTACTCTTGAGTTGCCAAACCGGAAGATTTTTGCAAAGTGGCATATAATTTCATTCCATATTTGACTCAGTAGGTATCTGATGAGGCTTTGGTAGCGGATAATCCGTTACGAACCCACTACCAATGGTAACGGGGCTACCCGCTACTAGCCCCGTTACTTTTGTGCCCGTCTCTTTTTTTTTTACTACCAGCCCGCTACCAATGGTAAGGGGCCAAATAACAAGTAGACTGTTACTAACCTTTTATTTATTTATATTTTTTTTACAATTAACTTGTTTATTCTGTAAATTTAATAAATATTGAATTATAAAAGAAATTAATAAAAATTATTTGGAATTTGGAATTAAAAGGATAAATGAAAATAAATACCACTCCATCCGTCCCTGTTGAATTGTTACGTTGACTTTTGAACTTTTGTTTGATTCAATTTTTACTAGGAAGAATTTTTTCAAAAAAAAAATTAAAAAAATTTCTAAAAACTAGACACATTGATTTATCTTATGTATATATGTTACTTAATTTTATATATCAAAAAATATAATAAAACAATACATAGATTAGATATTGAAAAAGAAATGTAACTATTAAAAAATGACGGAGGGAGTATATTTTAGTTAAATGTTATATTTACATTAAAAACATCCAAAATAGTTTGTTGAGACAACACGGTCCTACGAGGGAGGGGGAGGGGGAGGGAAATCGAAATCGTCGTATCAGTTCTGATGCGCTGACCGCCACTGCTCTGACGTATCTACCAGCCACTGAAACCCAAAGTCGAACACGTCAAAGTTGTCGACATTTTGTCTCAAGTACATGTTGAGGTCGAACTCGTAGTTGTACGATGGCTGCTCCCACTGCATCTTCGGCTCGTAATAATTTTTCTAGCGGAAGATCGGTGTATGTGAGACTGTGGTCCGGCGTGGTGACGACTGGTGCTAGTGTCAATCGGATATTGGCGTCAAGGAAGTTTGGGGGCATCGAATGGTTGCGAGGTTGGCGGGAGGATGATCCCCTGCAACCAAGTGTTGGGGCACCTGGTGCTGCTGTAGGATGCCCTGGTCAAGAAGCGTCTGCTATAGAGGACGTTGAACGATGCCTTGTACTGCCGCCGCAACTCCTTGGTATGACATCGCTGGTGGTTCATGTAAACCTCATACTCCGCCTGACGCTCCCTGAGCACACGGACCTCTTCCTCCCATCTAAGGCGGGCCTCCTCCGCCTCCCGACACGCCTCCTCAGCGCCAAGCTCGAGCTGAAAGTATATGAAAAAGTTACTTTGTATTGTTTAAAAATACAAGTCCTTAACTTTTCAAAATGTACAATGAAGTTATAAACTTTGCCTGCCCATAACCACTCTGAAGATCTTCTCATCGAAAGGAGGTGCGTCATTGTTCGGGTACTTCTCCAGAACCCGTCTCGAGTACTACGCCTAGTTGGTAAATAACGCATCCATTAATACAACATAAATATAAAAGGGGTAAAGTCAATTTTTAGTCCATTCACTACAACAAAAAAGGTTTCTTGTGACGTTTGTCATATGTCATAAAAGGATGAAAAAATGTCATAAAAATGTTAATGGGACATTTTAGATGAATGTTACACATATGTCACTAAAATCAATGTTGCTTAAAGTTTAAGTGACATATCTACAAAATGTTAGTGCAACTGTCTTGTAATGTTTTTAACTGTCATTATGAATAAGATGATAAACCGACACTTTTATATATCACAAAACATGAGCAAGCTTCAACACATTTTTTTTTTATACATTTTTTTTTGCCACACGTACCGTGTAGATTCATAATATTATACTCCCATCACGACCCTGCTCACCCTTTACAACCATTATCTCTGCAAATTTGATTTCATAAACATCTCAAGCCTAACTAAAAATCTTAAAATACCCATGTGTTCTCTGATTGATTAAGCTTTCCGACTACTATTACTCAACCCTACTTCACAAATTTCTATTCGTGAAAACAATCAAATAGGCCGAGAACGACTTCAGATCCGAAATCGATGGAGATCTTCAACCAATCTCAGCAAGCTCCGCTGTGGTGGTGACTGCTTCGGTGACTGTTGGCTCCATCTCGTTGCATCACATCTCTAGCCTTGCTGTGTCTTTAGCGATGTCTCACTTTCCATCGCGGATCTTCTTCTGGAGGCGGGGAAGTTAAACGAACACGAGATGAGATTTTGTTTCTAGCAAAGAATATAAAGAATCCAACATTAATCATATATCTGAGTCGTTGGGTTTCTTAGAGTGTTTCTTAGAGTCCGTTTAGTTGTGGAAAATTTTTTAAGTTTCCATCTCCAATTTTCATTTGTAAATATTTGATCATACAACTACCTTTAAAGTGATGAAAAACCTTATTTTTTAAATATTGGAAAACTCTAGTGTTAAACTAGAGAACCTTGTTTTCAGGTTCCCTAGTTTAACACTAGAGTTTTCTAATATTTGGAAAACAAGATTTTCCATCATTTAGAAGCTTGTTATACTATCAAACATTTATAAATGAAATTTAGAAATGAAAATTAGAAAAGTTTTCTAGAACTAAATGGACCCTTAACCTTTCCCTTTTTTCTAATGTGCCCTTAACTTTTTCTTTAACTGATTGTGTCTCGTGTATTGAGATTTACACTAACATTTGTTTTAAAAATCACACAAAAATGTCACTAAAGCCATGTTTTGTTGTAGTGCTTACATTTGACACGTCTCCTATTTTAGTCCTACTTTATGAATTCATCATATTTTGGTCATAAAATCATGATTTCCTGTCATATTTTAGTCCTAAAGTCAAGTTGATCGTTAATTAGATTATTTTTATGAAAATACCCCTAAAAATACAATCTAATTACACATTTAATAAAACTATGATCATTATACTTTTGACGAATGTACAAAAAATCCTAAAAAATCTTTGTTTTATGTTCTTCTTGATCAAGCCAACTTAAGCTATATATTATTTCTCTGTTCTTGCACTACGTAGTTGAGGGGCGGGGTAACGGTTCTGGTAACGGCTAGGCCGTTACCACGGGCTAGAACAACGTTCTCTCTCCTAGTAACAACCCACCTGTTACCAGAGCCGTTACTATTTTTAACTGGCAGCGGCTCTAGTAACGCATGAACTGTTACCATTATGGTAACGGCCAAGCCGTTACCAGACCCTTACCATCTCTGACAAAGTGATTGACGGAATCTTTACTTTTATAATGGTATTGGCGTTGGTAACGGGAACGACCGTTACCAGTCCATTATACAGTTCATCCCATCCGTCTTCCCCTTCATTTGCAGATATTTCGGGAGCAAACAATTTTTTTTGCTCTTGAGCTCATTTTCTTCTTCATCTTCTTGAGCTGGGTTTGGTGTCATTTTCAGCTTTTTTGGTGGATCTCCGCTGTATTTAAAGCAGCAAAGCAAAGCATATTGAGTTAGGTATGTGCTTTATTATATATTATGAATTTTGTCGTTAATGTATGAGTACTTTTCATTTTTAGTTAGAGTAACATATTTTATTAAATGTTTAGAAATACGTAAATTTGATGTTCTAGATTAATTTGAGCCATAGTTCCTGTCTGTGGATATTACGTAAAATATTATATGTATAACATTATATTCTGTTAATTTGGAAATAATGTTGTAAAATATAATATTCTATAGAATATTCATGGATTATCTAGGTTGGATAGTTTGTAAAAGTACAATCGGTATATTAAACGTTTATGGTCGTATATGCATAACTGATACACCGACATAAATCTCGGCGCTTTTACAGTCTCGTTCCTTGTTATACGAAAATGAGGATTTGAAACCCGGAAAAACTGATATAATGAGGAATTGAGATGAAATGCTGCCGAAATTTATGAAGGGTGTATAAGTTATATATGCATTTACGACCATGAAAGTTTGATATACTAATTATACTTTTATGAATAGGATAAGACCCATGCACCCTTAATTAGGAAAAATTAGTTGAAATAACTTATAATGTTGGTATAGTTAGGGAAGAAATTAAATTTGTGTGTTTTGTTATTTATATATATAATTTTGATGTAGGATGAGCCCTTGATGCATTGGAATAACTTTTATGTTTTGTTATGTTTTCTCATTGATGAAATTCTAGTGCTTCGCTACAACAAATCAAATTTAACGATATTCAAGGATACGTGGTTTGACCCATATAAGTCTATAACTACGGACGGACAAGCACTCTGGGATCACCGATGTAGAACATACCATCCGTTTGAAGACGTACGATCCTTTCATACTTTGCAAGTCAGGCTCAATAAGTTATTTATATCAAGTACCCATCAAAACAACAGGATTTGAAAAAATATTAGAACATTTTCAAGATAAAAATGCGACATTTTAGAGGTGAAGGTGGACTCCGAGCACTGAAAGATGTTGATTCAAGAATCAATAATCGTGGTGGATGATAATGTAAGTATTTTGCTCGTTGATCGTGAATTAGAGCCGGAACCTGTCGAATTGGAAAACATTCTAGTAGATGAAGACAATTAAACATTGTACTAGTTGGTGAATAATTTTTGTGGACTTAATTAGATAATTGAAACATTTTTGTACCTTTTTAAAGTTTGTGGAATTAATTTGATAATTTACATTAATATTTATCAATTTAATTATGTATTTATCAAAATAATGTCATATTAACATTTAAAAAATTATGTATATGAAAAGTTTATGCCATATTAATACTCCCTCCGTCCTCCAAAAGTTGTATCGTTTGATTTTGTTGTTTTAATGTTTAATATTTGACTCAATTTTTAATAAAGATAAACAATGTAAAAAATTAAGAAAATATATATTTAGAAAAATTGGATATCAAATTATGGTTCCCAAGTAAATTTTCTAGTTTTCAATATCTAAAAAATACATGAAAATAAATCATAGATTAAATACAGTGAAACTGTCAAAACAAATGATACAGTATTTTGAGGATGGAGGGAGTATTTAATATGTGTATATGAAAAGTAAAAACAATTGTATAAAATGGTTCTAATAATGGCCTGGGTTGCCGTTACCATTTGAAAAGTTGAAAATTTCGGCTCGCGGGAGGAGGGAATTGAGCAGTTCAAATTTTAAATGAAAATGGCTGGTAACAGCTCTGGTAACGGCTTGGCCGTTACCAAGCCATTAAAGCCAAATCCCTTCCTCAACAACCATTTCTCTCCAACTTAGAAAAAAAAAAACCATCGGAGGCCATCACCGATTTCTTCAAAGGCGGAGGTGTTTCGAGCTCTTCCACCACCATCTCCGGCGGAAACTTGCATCGGTTTGTCTCATCCGACTTCCCCATTAAGGTAAGCATCGATTTGTTGTTTTTTTTTTTATCATTTTTGTCAGATTCTTTCACATTTTCTAACTTTAGTTTTCTCCTCCATAGCCGCCGTCATCTCCGTCCGCCATCTTCATCGAACTGCCGCCGCATTTCTCTCCTCAACAGCCGCATATTTGATGTTAGAATCCTCAAAACTGTACTCTTTTTAATTTTTGTAGTGTTTATGAGATTATTCCGATTTTTATCTCATTTTTGTTGATTTTTTATTTTCTCGTTTTGATTTAATTCAATTATTTTTTATTTTCTGATTTTTCTTATTTTTGTTGACTTTATTGTGTGAATATTGTGTGGAACAAAGATTATGTTGAAATTGTGTGAATATTTCTGAATTTTTTAAATTTATAAATTGTTGACTTTATTGAAAAATGGTTCAAGATTGATTGTAAAATTTTGAAAAGTGTGATTGATTTTTTTTTTAAAGTTTTGGGTTAAAGTGACAAGTTTTAAAAGTTTTGGGTTAAAGTGTAAAGTTTTAAAAGATTCGGGTTTAAGTGTAAAGTTTTAAATGTTTTTGGTTAAAGTGTAAAGTTTTATATGTTTTGGGTTAAAGTACAAAGTTTTAAAAGTTTTGGGTTAAAGTGTAAAGTTTTAAATGTTTTGGGTTAAACTGTAAAGTTTTAAAAATTTTGGGTTAGAGTGTAAATTTTTAAATGTTTTGGGTTAAAGTGAAAAGTTTTTAATACTTTGGGTTAAAGTGTAAAATTTTAAAAATTATTAACTATTTAACTTCTTCCAAGATTTGGCGGGTCGGGATGATGAGCCGCCCGCGTCCGGACGTGGTTCTACCGGACAACCACACATCAGTAATCACGGGGGTCGCTCCGGTCATTCAAGGACCGGGTCTCGCAGAGGTCGTTCCAGCGACTTTAGCCATCTCTGGTAAGTAATTATACACTAACTTTAAACTTTTTAAAAACTTTAAAGTTACTTATAGATTAATTAATACACTTTTTTTGCATATACTTTTAGGCAGAGATTATAACGGATGAGGAGCGTCGGGCGAAGCTGGCTTGGGCGGAGGCCCGAT
>JBBYHH010613785.1:0-10544 GCA_038382905.1 Daphne laureola
TTATATGCATAAAAAGAATATAAATATAAAAAATAAAAGTTTAATTTGAAAATTTCAGCTACTCGAATTTGGACCGAAAAAACTCGAACTTAAAGCCGTAGAAACCCGAACTTGGACCTGAAGAAACCCGATCTTGGACCCGAAGAAACCCGAAATTTGATCCGAATAAGCTCGGACTTGGACCCGAAGAAACCCAAACTTGGACCCGAAGAAACCCGACCTGAACCCGAGACTGAAACAACCCGAATAACCTGAACCTGAACCTGACCTGACCCGAAACCAGTTTAACCCGAAATGGTATGAAACCCGAATGGCCCGACTTGAAACCCGACCTGACCCGAAAATAGCTCAACCCGAATCAATCCGAAACCCAAATGACCGGACCTAAACCCGACCTGACCCGCCCAATTGACAGTGCGCTTGTTCCCATTGCGCAGGAGGAAACCCCGCCCAAATTTTGTAATGTTTCTAAAAAAAATTGACACTTAATTTTTTTTTGTCTAATTATAATTTTAAAATATTGTTTAGTAAAGAGCAATATAGATAGATTATAGTTATATTATGGGCGGAGCCAGGAAATTGTATGAGTAGGGGCAAGTTGAGGTAACTATTAAACATTTGAGATGAGTGAGAGTATATAATATAGAAAATTATAGAAATCATAATGAATATTTGATAGGATTTTGTATACTATATCCTATAAATCCAAAAGTTAGTGGGTGCAACCACTCATCACCAAGTGGCGCCGCCCCTCATTATATATATATATATATATATATATATATATATGTATGTATGTTTAAAAGATTAAAGATGAATGGAGTACTTCGTATTTACTAGGACTATGAATAGGGATGTAAAACGAATAGAACCGTTCACGAGCCAGTTCAGGTTCGAGCTCCAACCAAATTAAATGAGCTGAGTTTCACGAGCCACGAATTTGGGTTCGAGCTGAAATTTTGGTTCGAGTAGTAAAACGAGTCGAACTCGAACCTTTAAGGTTCGACTCGAGTCAGTTCGCGAGCCAATTTGAGCTGGAAATATAAAATGAACTGAGCCATTCACGACCCAGTTCGAACTCGAACAGTCAAATCACGTTAAACGAGCCGAACCTCACGAGCCACGAACCCAAAGAAGATGATGGTTTTGAGATAATTTACAATTTAGTCCTCATTTTTTTCTAATTTAATTACTTAAGTTTTTCGAGCTCGAAAATTAGACGAGCCGAGCTCGAGCCATTTTTTCCGAGCTCGGCTCGAACGAACTCGAACTCGAGCTGATTCTCACAAACTCGAACTACTGATGTTCGGACTCGGCTCGACTCGACTCGTTTACACCACTAACTATATATGAGTAGTATTTAGGTGGAATGTGAAAGTTTAAGGGGTGATTTGGCGGCAACTAAAATGTTTGGTGGTGCTTTAAACCTTGAGTTTGAGTTGAGTTCAGGCAATTGCTGCAGCTGCTGGGCCGGCTTCGCATAGACTTCTCCCTCTTCTTCTTCATCCCTGTATTGTAGAGTAGCAGATACTATCTTTGAGCGCTGCGATCTTGGTGTTGGAGCTGGAGAGGATCGGCCATCAATTGGTAAATCAAGTAGAAATTTCACATCCTCAAATGGGAAGCACCAAGAAAAGAACAGCTCAGCAACGCTCCCCGCCGCCGCCGCCGCCGCCGCCGCCGCAGCCTAAACGCCCCGCCTTCATCTCCTACCTCGACGTCCCCAACCTCCTTCCCAAGGTCAAGCTCCTCTGTGACATCATCGCCACCACGCCTGCCGCCTCCGTCGAGAAACTCCTCGAGGACGCCGGCCTCCGCGTTCTCCAGTCCGACGTCGAGGACGTCCTCAAGCTCTCCTACGCCTTCCCGGGATCCGCCGTCAAGTTCTTCCGCTGGGCCGGCCACCAGCTCCTCCACAAGCACTCCCCTTATTCTTGGAACCTCGTCGTCGACCTGCTCGGTAAGAACGCCCTCTTCGACGCCATGTGGGACGCCGTGAACTCCATGAGGCGGGAAGAGTTGGTTTCTTTAGCTACTTTTGCTTCGGTTTTTAGCAGCTACGTTAGCCACGACCTTGTGGAGAATGCTATTAAGACATTTGAGGTTATGGAAGAATATGGTTGTTCTAGGGATGTCGTGGCTTTAAATTCTCTATTGAGTGCTATCTGTAGAGAGGGGAAAACTGCCAAAGCTGCTGAGTTTTTGCGAGTTGGTAAGAGTAATCACATCCCTGATGCTGATACATATGCAATTTTGTTAGAGGGATGGGAGGCTGAAGGGAATGTGGTCTGTTCTAGGCAAACTTTCTTGGAGATGGTGAGTGAGATTGGATGGGATCCGCAAAACGTACCGGCTTATGATTCCTTCTTGTGTACTCTGCTAAAAGGTCCTGACGGGATGAAGGAGGTGATGACATTCATTGAAACAATGGTAGACAGGAAATGCTATCCGGGAATAAAGTTTTTCAATGCTGCTCTGGAGGACTGCTTGAAGGAGTTTGATGTTAGAGGATCCTGGTTGCTTTGGGAAGCGATGGTGAAGAAGGTTGGATTTAAACCAGATACCCAGATGTGTAACATGATTCTTGATCTGTATTGCGTTACCAACAATATCGATTTGGCAAACAAATTGTTTGATGAGATGGTTACTTATGGAACCTTTCCAAACGCTCTATCGTACAATTTGTTGTTTCAGTTCTACATCAAGAGAGAGAGGTTGAAGGAGGCTTCAAGTTTTTTCAATGAGATGGTAAAAAATGAGTGCTACCCCACCCAAGATAATTGTTCCTTAGCAGTTAAGGTGTTTGTTGATCAAGGGGACCCATATGTGGCTACTAGAATTTGGAAATTCATGGTTGAAAGATATGACTCTGATTTGGAGGAGACTGGAAACTTTTTGGTTCAACATCTTCGTGATATCAACATGCTTGCTGAGGCTGTTAAGTATGGCGAGGATATGATTGAGAGAGGGATCAAGTTGTCGTCTTTCTCATTGTCAAAACTTAGGCAAGGTCTTGTAAAAGCAAGAAAAGAGTTCGTTTATGAAGATCTTCTCAGTAAGTGGAAGATTCATTAAGCAGGTACAAAGTTCAGATGATAGTTGTATTTCAACAACCTAATCCCAGGTTGCATACACGTTATGTGTTGTACTTCTAGGATAATAGTAGGTTCTCCCATTAAAAAGCAAGACCAAACGATGTAAATGAGAGAATTTTTCCATTTATGACTACTGTCCTTGACATCTTATCCTTTTCAGAAAAAATTAACAAGCATCATATGTCAATGGCTTTCATTTGCATTCTCTGTAACTCAGAAGAGAAAGAGTAAAGAAGTTCTGATCCTACCCCCATGTTACTGCTATGGGGCTTTTCACTGTGTATCTTCCAGATAACAAAACCAGTGATCCAAAAGAATACTCGCTGGGTGTTGATCTGGAAAAGGAGCCATCTGATGATGATGCCTTGTTTTTACTTCTAAAACTTATCTTGTAACTTAGCTTCTGCCCAAGTTTTTCAAACTTTAAAACCATAGGCTCAACACTTACTGATACGTTCACAGGTTCATTCACTTGAACGTTATACATGGCTTGAGGATGTCCGACATTCGTTACTCTCCTCTTATAAGTCACTGTTTCGACCTCACTTTTTCTCTTGAAATTTACTGCAAAGGAAGGGTAATTTAGATCTCCCAGTTGCATTCTTGCTGTCTTAGCACAACTGAAACGCTTCTCCGCAAATAATGCTATTTCGGCAGAAGTAAATTGTAGGCTGCACAAGTAATTCTGATAATCCCCGTTGCTTATGTCATATATTAATCCTGGATCAGCAGCCCTTTCTGGATCGACATGACCTGAACCAAATGCGAAAGGCGTTGCGCTAGAGTTACCTGAGGTACTGTCTGTAATTTGCCCCTTTATGTTGTTCATGGTGTATGCAGTTGTCATGAGGGCTGATTTAATTGCTGCAGGTGTCCAATCCTTGTGAGCTGACTTCAGGAGCGCAGCTATACCACTGACATGAGGGCAGGACATAGAAGTTCCTGAAAGTATGTTGAAAAGAACACTCCTTTTGTCACCCTCCATCTGCGTTGGAGAAATGTTTGGTGGCCATGCTGCCAAAATGTTCACTCCTGGTGCTGTCACATCAGGTTTGATCACATCAGGTCCGACTGAACTCGGCCCTCTTGATGAAAATGCAGCCATGACTGGTGCAAGATTTCCGTAAGTTGTTCCGTTGAATGCAATTGAAGCTGTTGGTTTTCTTGTAGAGTTTAAGTACTTTCTGATGGCTTCGCCTGCTGTGGCTCCTAATGAAGTTGCAGGCAGAACATGAGGGTCAGCAAAAAGCTCCTCACTGCCATCTTCTGGAATCAACAACATTCCAGCTCCTCCGGCCAATTTCACTTGCTGTCCCTTTTCAGGCCTTTCAGTAAACCCTCTTTCGCATACAACAATTTTTCTTTCAACCAGTTTTTTATCCAGTGAATCTTCAAGACAATACTCAGCTCCTTGTCCACCTGCTGTTCGTCCATACACAAGCTGGAGCTCCTCCGTTGCGTCGCCTGCATATACTGATGAGCCTGTGAAAGCTCTTCCATCTCCAAGGGTGACAGTTGTTGTAAAGTCTCGATCAAGGTAGCTTGCAGCAACTGTCATAATCCATGGAGCAGTATTGCTAACTAATGAGTTACTTGGTCCTGCATTGCCTGCAGAAGAGGAAACAAAAATCCCATGCTGAACAGCCTTGAAAGATCCTATAGCAATATTATCACTGTAATAAGGCTTGGAAATTGCTCCAAGCGATAGCGACAAAACATCAACACCATCTTGAATTGCCTTGTCCATGGCAGCCAGTATATCAGAGCTAGTGCAACCATGAGACCAGCAAGCTTTATATGCAGCAATTCTTGATGTGTATCTCATCCCACCGGCCAAGCCTTTAGCAAAGCCAAGAAGGTTTGCATCCTGAACAAGATTGCCTGCTGCAGTTGATGCAGTGTGTGTCCCGTGGCCATTTGAGTCCCTAGGGGATCTGTACTCTTTAGACTCATCTATCTTGCCTACCGCAGCCTCATAGCCTTTGAAGAAGGCTTGTGCACCAATAAGCTTCTTGTTGCATTTTGATGCTGAAAAATTTGTACCCTTGTCGCATGTGCCCTTCCATCTTGATGGAACTGCAGAGATGCCAGAATCATGGAAACTGAGATGTTCTGGCCAGATTCCAGAGTCCAGCACTCCAATTATTACATCCGCCTCCAGGTTGGTTGCACTCCAAAGTCCTTTGGACGTTTGTAGGCCAAGGAATTGAGGTGTGTGTGTGGTGTGGAGAGTTAGCATCTCATCAGGAATGGCAGAAATGAAACCACTAACTTTGTTAAGTATTTCCAGTTGTGTAGAAGAGAGCTTTGCCGCAAAACCAGAAGCTGCTGTGTTGTATACATAAAGAAGCTCTGGGGCAATTGCTTCATCTTGTTGGGCAGAGATTTTGGTCACAATATCCAGTACCGTCTCATACCATTCCTCGATGCTTCCTGAAGTTTGCAGGAAGCTGGAGTCCATGTGAACAACATATGTCTGCTGGTTAGCCGAAGCAGTTGCCAGAAGGACCAAGTGCAGAATGGCTGCTTTGAGCATTATGTTGTCTGTCATGAAGAGAAAGGGATCAGCATTCTTCTATATACAGTATGTAATGCCAAAGAAGAGGACAAAAGATGACCAGATGAGAACTTAGTTACCTGTCCTCATTTATCTAGAGAATGAGAAAGACTGGTTGAGGAATGGAAATGAAGACTAAGGAATTATGTTATATAGGAGATGTAAGCATTTAAATGTTAGTTTTTGAGATGAGCGAAATAGGGGAGGAATTAAGGGTGCATGATATGCCAGTACTGTTTAAATAATGCAGGAGTGGAGAGAGAGGCGGAGGCCAATGAGGAAGCAGGAACTTCTTTTGGGGAGGTGGCAAAGAAACTGGCTGGGTACACACTACAAGTAACGTGTTGATGTGTTGGAGCTTTTTATGCAGGTAGTGTGATCTCCAGTAGTGGAGTATGCATTATGATCCATTGATTTTTCATACATCACTGCATATTCTACTTCTCAGTAAGTAGGATCTTTCTTTCCCCTTGCTTTCATGTGTCTTCACTTTGAAGTGAAATATGATCCTGGGGACATCATCATAGAAGAAGAAGAAGCTGCTTCATTATTGATTCACTTCCAACTCCTATTTAACTATACATATAACATGCCCTCTTTTAATGAGTAGTTCACAAGGAAGGAAATGTGTGTGGAGTGGGGGGGGTGTCATATTTATGGGGCATCTAAGTTTGATGACAGACGATAATAATAATAATAATGAGGGAGTGTGAATGGTGGCCACCTCAAATTTGGACTTCCCGTGCCAGCAAATGGGAAAGTGAGTGAAGTAGAAGTGAGTTTTTAGCCATTTTTGTGATAAACTACTCAACGACGTCTTCCTTTTGTACTGCGCGTGCGCCTAACAAACTAGGAGTAGTACGTACTTCTCTTACATTTACTATATGCTGCCCACTGCTAACTCCTAACAATTTATTTGCCCTTCCACACTTTGCTTTTCAAGTTTCAGTATTCAAAAGATGGTTCGAGTTGTAGTTCTCTTACATTTACTATTTGGTGCCAACTGCTAACTACTAACAATTTATTTTTACCATCAATGTTTGGTTAAATGTCTCTTTTTACTACTTTCTCTGTTTTTAAAAGATTGTATTATTTATTTTGATAATTTTATTATATTTAATCTATAATTTATTTTCATATATTTTTAGATATTAAAAATTAGAAAATTCATATAGAAATTTGATATCTAAATTTGTTAAATATATTTTTTCATAATTTTTTTACACTGTTTATTTTTATTAAAAATTGAATTAAATATTCAATATTAAAACAATAAAATCAAATGATATAACTTTTTAAGAAAATAAAAAGAGTATTATTTTAAAAACTGATATTATAGTTTATGTTCCGTTTACCATTTTTTTTGTCTAAAATGCCACAATGGAATGTTACGGTGTTGATGTGGATGAAAAATACATGACATGACATTTAATTTTAGAACACTTGTCTTCAATCGCTGCTTTAATTCTTATGACTGAGAATTAGGTTGTCTCCAGCCACAGTACTATATTGTGGCTTTAGATGATAAACACATCGACTCAGTTTATGTGGGAATGAGGGGAATTTTTTTTCTAAAAATTACGTTGTTTAAGAAAATTAGTGGAGAATAAAAAGTTGATAATTTAGTTATTTGATAATTTTATCCCTATTTTAATCTATATATATTTATCGGTAGAAGATTCGATTTTGTCACTGATGTATACCTCGTGGTTTGATTTTACCACTTAATAGTTTTTGAGCATTTTTTTTGCCACTAATATTTTTAAATGGGAGGATCTTTGCCACTAAAGTTTATTTCAGGAGTGATTTTATCACTCACTCCATTAACAGATGAAATATTTCATCATGTTCCGTTAAAACACAATGTTCTAATAATCAATTTGACCCCAAACTTTTAACAATTAATAAATTAACTCTTAACTTTTTCAAAATTTACAAATTGATCATCTATCTATCCAGATTTATCTCCATTACTCATTCACCTTTCAACAAAAGTTTGGATCAATCTAATACTTTTTCCGCCCGATAAAAAATATATCATTTGACTGTATTATTTTAAAATTTAATGTTTGCCTCAATTTTTAATAAAGATAACTAGTATAAGGAAATTAAGGAAACATATATTTAGAAAACTTAAATATCATATTATAATTCACATATGAATTTTCTAGTTTTCAATATCTAAAAATAAAAGAAAATAAACCATAGATTAAATACTGTGAAACTGTCAGAACAAATGATACAATCTTTTGCAAATATAGGGAGCATACAAAGCTGAGGGCCGAGAAAAGAAGGAAAAAGCCGAAAAATTTCAGTAATTTGAACTCTCTTCTGGTTTATGATAGCGGAAGCAGAGAAAGTCTTCTTGAATTCATAGGTAATCGCAGATGTAGTTTGTATAAATAGAGCGAAGAAGGAAGTTGGGTGGATTTGTAAAATTATAATATTTAGGGTAAATTTTGTAGTTTTTACAAAATATTTAACGTCGGTGGCAAAATCGAACCTATTTGATAATGCTAGTGGCAAAAAAATGCTAAAAAATTATTAAGTGATAAAATCAAGTCACCGGATATATATCAATGGTAAAATCAAACCTTCTGACGGCTATGTTCTATGATCCAATTTCTTTTTAACTGTCAGGTGAAGAGTATATTTATGCTCTAATCTTTTTATTTTTCAAGTATTTTTCAAAAGATTACACTGTAAAAGTATAATGGTGTGTTTCTTTAAATCGTTTTGTTTGAAAGAAATAACCACCAATGTTCTTTCATAACTTTATTGAGAAAAAAAGTTAGTATTTTGAAAATTAATAGAAATTTTTGTGAGAAAAACATTAGGAGTGTGTTCGACGCAACCGCCAATAAAAAATCAATATATTTTTAATTTTTTTTTTTAATATTCTCTTTATATCTCTCTTTCAAAATTCAAAAAAATATCAAAAAAATGTTAATTTTTTGCAACTCAAACACATTCTAGATGTTTTTCTATGTGTTATGCCAAAATTTTAGCTTCTCTTTCCCTCTCTTTCTTCACGCCTTCATTCCCTGCATATAACAGGGTCGACATTCATCAGGTGCACAGGATGCTTGCCGTTGAGATAATCATTCGGTTGGTGTGTCACGTGACATACCTGAGATTATTTCAAGATGATTTATATTGAGGGCGGCGGCACAATGTGTTACGATGGAATTTTGGTTTAATATAAACTAAATTGATTATGCATTGAGACTCTTATAAATTTTGGTGCTATACTATTTGAACTTGTTTGGTTGTCAAAATAAAAAATTAATGATGATAAAAATGAGATAGGATAGGATGATTTGAGATAGGATAAGAGATGATTAAATTTTATCCAAACTCATGTTTGGCATTGAATGCACAATTTTACACATTTTGACAGAAATCATGAATATCAACAAATTCACTACAGTGATTAAAGTATAATTTTTTAAAATTTTGATGTTTTTTTTTATATTTTTAATAAAGTTTAGGGATAAAAAATGTAAATAAATTTGGGCTAAAATGTACATTTTAAAAAAATTTAAAGATCAAATTGTAATTTTTTTAAAGTTGGAGGACCATTTTGTCATTTTTTAAAAAGTTTGAGGAATATGTTGTAATTTATTTTTTCACTCATCTCAACCTTCACTTTCTTATCCATCACTATTGGTGGGATAAATATTTACACTAGATGAAAGATTAAAACTTTAGGTGAGATAAGACTTATCCTTATCTTGGTTGGTTCAAATGAAGGATAATGATGAGTTATGGGATAAACTCATCATTATCCTTCTTAATCCGGCCATCCAAATACACTCTTTAAGGGTTCAGTCGGTTGGTTTGGGTATAATCGTCTGAATAGAACATGGCCGGCTAGTTTATAGACATAATGAAAAACTAAACTGTCCCAATAAGAATTAACAACCAAACCAAACTGTTCGTATAAATATTATAGTTAGATCAGTTTTTAATTTCGGTTTATTCACTTAAAACTGATAGTCAACTACCAATCAGTAATTCAAGTGCAGTGCACTGAGAGAGAACCAATGACCTATAAAATAAGACACAAAGAGAATTCAGGCGTAGAAAAGAGCAGGAGGTGCGAGTGTGTAGTGGTATCCACTATTGGGTGGTGCGAGATAGTGGCGGAGCCATGTGGGGACAGGAGGTGGCAGTTGCCACCCATTTGTTTTTTAAAAAATGTAGAGATATATAGTGTATATTTAAATAACTTTAGAAATTAGTTTTTTTCTATTTTTATTTTTTATTTTATGTTAATCCAAATTTAGTTTCCAATCCGTTACATATTTAAAATTAGCTTAAATTAGAAAGAAAAAAAAAACTCAACTCAATCTAATATCCAAACACTAATTATTAATCTAATAATATACTAATTCATTCTATGATCAACATATCCATGATGAGTGCAAAACTTATTTCTATAAAAAAGTGTCAATGAAAGATAAGTTACACTACCAAAGCATAGAATCATGAGTAATTATTCTATCCATTTATAAAATTTTGTTTCCATTATCAGCATTTTATTAAAATAAATTTGAGTCAATTATACTTATATAATACTCCCCGTCCCAAAATTATTGAAACACTTTTCTTATTGGACTGTCTCAAAATTATTGAAATATTTTTCTCATTTAGTAAACTTTTGTACATGAATTTACCCAATTATCCCTCTATTCTCATCTTCCACCTACCAAATCAACACAAAACTAACTCCTCCTAAAATAACGTGCCCAGCTAATATGTTTGAATAATAATGAGACGGAGGGAGTACTAATTAAATTTGTAGGTTGTCATCCATAAAAGAGATGATGGAAAACTGTTCAAAAAAGAAAGAGATGATGAAAAAAAATTACACCGTTGATGGATTAGAT
>JBBYHH010613896.1:0-10543 GCA_038382905.1 Daphne laureola
CCTAAGCATGATACTACTAAGACAAGCATGATCACACTCTATTACTGCTAAAAGATAGACATGGAAGTAGATAATAGTACTAAAGAAATAAAAGAAGATAAAGGTTAGAATTCACCCGTAAATTGCTTCTCTATAGATTAGCCCTTCAACCCCTCTGAAATGGAGGTTGAAGGGCTAAAACCCTTAAGCTCCAAGCTAAAGAAGCTACTTTAAACTTAGGGTTTCAGGTCAAGAGAGCAACCCAATATCCAATGGTTCTACAACCAACAACAACAAAATATGAACCTAGAAGGTCTATTTATACTACTCTAGATACCTAAATTACCTTGATGTAAATTTACTTAAAACATGGTTGGGAAGGGTAGAATAGGTAATACAAGGTGTCAACCAATGAAAATCCTCAAAATGCTCCGTACAAACCCGTGGGTGCAGCTGGAAAGGTAAGAGGCGTCAAACCCACACCTTGGGTCACCTGGAAGTGTCGCCTGGGCTTGTAATGGCGCCTCCGAGGCACCACTTCTTCCGCCCTAAACTCACGCCTGGGTTAGTCCATCTTGCGCCTTATGGTTCCGGTTTGAAACCTCTAACTGTCACCTTAAGGGCACCACTTTATGCGCCTGGAAGGCGCCACTTCTTGTGCCTCACTCTCTCACCTGGATGATAAGAGACGCTACTTCTAGGCATGAGAACTAGCGCCTCACATTGGAGCCACCCCCAAGATTGCACCATTTTCATTTTGCTCCTTAATCTTTCTCCTTGGTGCAATCGGGTCCTTCCAGCATTTCTTGAAGCTTGTTCTCCTTCCTTTTTGATGACTATTTGTGCATATTGAGCTCTTATTCACCTCCAGATGTATGCACCTACAATTCTTTAGAATTCATAAGTAAAGTGCATATTTAACATTAAAAGCAGGCAAAATTTATGGGTTTAATGCTCTAATCATAATGGAAAAGTGTACATGTTTGTACACTGATCAACATAATTGGCAACTAACATAATTGACTTTTAAAAACTTGTTTTAAAAAAATACTTGCTTTTTCTCTGTTTGGTAACCAAGACCTGCTTTGTTACCAACAACTCTTTGATTTCCTAATAAGAGATCTAAGTTTTTCTCACTACCATCAAGCTTTTTGAAATCAGTTGAAAGCTTCTCATTTTTAACCTTTAGACTTGCCACCTCTTTTAGAACATTATTCTTTTCATATTTTTATCTAAATACTAACGACTCATACTCTTGCCAGATTTGAGTAAGTTCAGTTACCTCATCTTCATGGTCATCAACGCGATGATGGTATCTATCTATACTTTATGAACTTGAGGCTGAGCATATGGATTCCTCATCATCTTCTTTGGCTATGAAGAAAATGTTTGCTTCATTTTCTCCATCTGATGATGATTCGTATAATGAACCATCACTGCCAATCCAAGCACCCATCATCTTGTGTCTTGTTTTCTTCTTGAAGGGTTTGTTGTCCTTCTTCTTGTTCTTTCTTCTTACTGAGGGAAATCAGGAGCTATGTGTCCTCTTTCATTGCATTTATAATAGATTAGAACTTTTAAAGGGTTCCTTCTATCTTTCTCTCTTCTGTCACCGTCTCTGCTCTTTATCTTGAAGTATTTTCTGAATTTCCTTGCAATGAGAGCAGCTTTATCCTCACTATCCTCTTTGTCTGATTGAGGATGTTCTTTTACTTTCAGGGCTATATTATTTCCCTTGTTGAGGATTCTTTCTTTCTCATTTTCCTTCATCTCATAGGTGTGTAGTTTTCCAAACAACTCAGCTACTGTGAGTGTTCCTAGTCTTCCACCTTCATTGATTACTTCTATAATGGTCTTCCAGCTAGGAGGCAGACTCTAGAGGATTTTCCTGACTAGCTCTTCATTTGTATAAGACTTGCCTAGTTGCTTGATAGGTGCAAGAAATTCATTGAACCTTTTGAACATGTGTTCAATACTCTCCTTTGGCTTCATTGTAAATAGCTCATATGCTCTCACTAGCATATGCTTCTTGATGTCCTTGACTTGGATAGTTCCTTTATATGTGACCAATAGCTTGTTCCACATGTCATGAGCACTATCACATGAGGAGATGAGATTGTATTGATCTGGTGTCATTGCACAATACAGAATGTTGATGGCCTTGGCATTGAGTGTGCAGATCTGATCATCTTTTCTGGAATATTCAATGTACTCATTTGGAACTTTAATTCCTTTTTTATTCTTCTTTGTATGAATTTGGTTTCTTGTGATGATGCATCTCCAGATAGAGAAGTCAATGGATTGGATGTGAATCCTGATCCTGTTCTTCTACCAGTTGAAATTTGTTGCATCTAAGAGTGGAGGCTTGGTTGTTCTATGTCCTTCATACATGGATGTACTGGACATCTGATCTTGTCTTTTAACCGTAAGGTTCTTGAAAAGAAACCTACTCTGATACCAATTAAAGACCCAAATATGGCCAAGAGGGGGGTGAATTGGCTTTAAAACAAGTTTAAAACCTTTTGGCTTTCCAACCAAAAACCCTAAGATCAACACATTGATAGATCATATTTGAATATACTTGCAGCAACGAGGTATTAATGCTTCGATTGTTAGCACGTATAAGAGTTTTAAGGCAGAGTGAAGGACATAAATATTTATTGAGGTTCAGTCAACTTGACCTACGTCCTCTCCTCAAGACACAGTTGAGTGTTACTCCACTAGAACTGAGGCCTGACACACATGGATTATACAGAGATTTCCTGACACACCAGACTTTACCAAGGCTTCCTGACACACATGACGTTACGCCTAATGTCTGACTAACAGGACTTTACCAGTTGCTTGACTAACAGGACTTTACAAATTGCCTGACTAACAAGACTTTTTCAATGACTGCCTGACACACAGGACTTTACACAAGGTTGCCTGACTAACAGGACTTTACCAATTGTCTAACTAACAAGACTTTATAAATTACCTCACTAACAAGACTTTTCAATGGCTACCTGACACACAGGACTTTACGCCAAGGTTCCCTGACTAACAAGACTTGGAATGATGACAGTAGATCTGGGATCAACGCGTTGATAGAATAAACTATGAACCTTCCTTTTTCTTGGGAAGTTTCACTTAATCAGTTATGGAGAACTGGTCTAACACACCAACTAATGAAGTTGATCAATAAAAGCACAAGTGAGAAAGACATTTACAATAGTATATGTAGAATAGAAGGATTCTCTGTGGAAAGACTCTCTGGTGTAGGGAAAGCTGATGTTGATGATCTTTTGGTTGCTTGCATCTTTGTGAATGATAGCTCGAGAGTGTCTTTTAATCTGTGTGAGTAGTTACGAGAATGAAGAGTATTCATAAAATGATCAGAATGTATAGATTTGCATCTCTTCTTCTTTCTTCGTTCTTCTTATTCTTTTATAGGCTCTAGAGTGTGTGTAGATAGGTAGGACCATCTCCAGATCTTCATATAGTCATTGCGTATGAAATATTTCCATTTTGGAGCTTTGTGAATGTTGGCTGATTGATTTCTAGTTGTTGTGAATCTTTACAAATTTTTGTTATCTTCCATCAACGAGTTGATGAAGACTGGCTTCAACAACTTGATGAATTTTCTTCTTCAATTTTGACCTTTCTTGAGAGCTTCAAACTTGAATGTATTCTTTCATTGTTGTAGCTCAGTAGTGGAGTGGATGGCTTCATGGTTGAATGCTTCATGGCTTCTGAAACGTGAACCCTGTATTTTCTACATCTTACCTTCAACGCATTGTTTCTCACTGTATCACACGTTTTTATGACTTCTTTCATTTTCTGAGCTGATTGCATCTTTGCAATCTAAATCTGATGGATTTCATGGAGCAATTAGCTGATATTTTATATCTTCTTGATCACGAGCATATTATGTTCTAATTTCTATGAATGTGGCTAAGAAACAAGTCCACATTAATATAGAATTTGGATTAAAACAAGTATATGCCGAGATATTATTTATGCACCTTATAACACATGATTTGTTGTACTTTTGAGTATTTTCCAGTTTAATCCCAACATTTGTAATCTTCACAACCAAGAACTAGTAATCTTGGTGAAAACACTAAATTCATCAAAACTTTGCAAAATGGTCGTGAATGTTTTAGAATCATCAAAACAAGTGGTTGGAGGCAACAAAGTTAACACTTAGTGTGTGCCAGAGTATATTTTTCAAGAAAACTCGTATCAGAGGGTAAAGTGGTGAAATGATCATTTTTGGTGCACTTTTGGATGACTTCCGAATGTGCAGAGATAACCAAGAACAAAGCTCGAGAGACAAAATGCAAAGGAGAATGAAAATGAAAGAAAATGCCCTCTAACTGGCCGCGTGATCGAGAAGAAAACAATGGCACGACTGCACTGCCCTGAAGTCAACTCTCTTGTCCATGTTTGGTAGAATGGTCGACCGAAAACTGCACCACTGTGATGCGATTGTACATAGATCACAATGTGATCGTGTCCTTCCCGGGTTTTGAAAACCCTAGCTCCTCCATCCTCCCCTATAAATAGGGCTTCAAACCTCTCCTCTCAACAACCAACACTTCCATATCTTCAACACCTCAAATATTTCATTTATTTACTTAGGTAGTTTATTTGTATGCATTAGTAGTAGTAGATGGGCTTAGACCCGGTCTACAGTTGAGCTTCGACTCTGGCCTTATCTTTTATTTTCTGCATTTTTATTTCAGTACGCTACTCTACTTCAGTAATGTTATGAGGGATTCCAAGAAGATCTAGAGTTAGAATTTCTCTTATTCTCTTCTTCTTTTTGTTAACTGTTTCCTTCATTTCTTACCGTTATTTCGTATGAGTAGCGAGTAGTTTCCCAAACTCTTGTGAGATCCTAGCATGACAAGTTGCTAGAGGACCACATATGTAGGGGTTAGATTTTACAAGTAGTAGGGAGATCCGTACTTAATCAGGATGGAAGAGTGTAAGAGCGCTACTACGACTCGAAATCCTTCCATTTCCGGTAGTGAAGCATCAAGAGACCTCAACCGGATAAGTTGTGGATCTCTACTAGGTGTTTAGAAGACTTTAGTGAGAGAACGTCCTTGCTCATACGGGGTGCTCACTAGACTGGGCCAAGGGCCTTCCAGATTGAGACTCAGGTGAACGATAATGCCCTTACCGGGTGTCCAGATTGCAAGAGCTTGCAGAGCTATGGTGGGGAGAAAGGCAGTCAGGCTGAGAGGTCACTGTCTGATATTTATCTGACCCCCGTTCTTAGTATTATCTCAACTACATCTGCTCTAGTTTCTTGTCCTGCCTAGTGAACACATAAGGCTTTTTATTTCTGTATTTATTTCAAAATTTACTTTCTCCACTTTATTTCTAGTAGATCTGAAATTTCCACCTCCAATATTTAAAAACTAAAAATATATTTTCTAGAAAGTAGCAAGGGAAGCCTCGATCAAGCTTGATCTCTCTAGATCGACCCCACTCACCCTGTCTACACTAGATATCTCTTCTCCTGGAGAATGTGTGCGGGTTATAAATTTAAAACTTGATTTAGAGCACAGATTCCCATATCTATAATCCGTGAATCAATCAACTTTTTGATCGTCATTTTACTTGCTATTTGTTCTATTTTTTATTTCCCCGTTCCAGATCTGCATCAAATACCAGATCTGCCAAATTTTTCAAAAACCCTAGAAAATTTCATATTTATTTTATTAGTGTTGAGCGTCAGATTTGCTTAGATATAACAATTTAAAGTTAGATCTGCGCTGCTGATTTGTCTGAGACACCAACTTTGCTCTAGATCTGTTATGTTTTCTTATTTTCCTGCAGACACTTTATCTGGTTTATGACCCGGAGTCTGCCAAGAGATCTTGTAAGATTAAACCCCAAAATCAAATGGACCCTAAGAAATTTTTGGAATAGAGGCCAGGATACTTGACCTTATCATCCATAACTCAGCTTAGAAGGCTCAACGCCAGAACCATCTGAAAAGATGGAAGCATACCGCAACCATCAACTCGATGAGGCAAACTGTGATGAAAACAATGAGGAACTTCATGAAAATGGGGAAATCTCGGTAAACAATGGAGACCAGAATGGGCATGCAGACCACACATTTCTCTGGATAACCTCTACGGACCTCCCATAGTGGAAGATAAAGAAAAGGATCGTTCAACCTACACCAGCGAATGAAGACTACACCATCCCAGGTCACGTCCTTACTTTTGTCGTAAATAACTCGTTTCATAGTTTGGAAAATGAAGAACCCAATGACCACCTGGAGCAGTTCATCCTCAACTACGGCACTCTCACAACCCATAATCTTACCGAACACTCGAAGAGGATGAGGCTCTTTCCATTCTCATTGAAGGATTCTGCCCTTGAATGATACAATAGCCTCAATCCATCCAAAATCCAAAGCTAAGAGGAGCTCAAACAAAGATTTCGGAAGAAGTACTTTCCCGCTCAGTGAGCTTTTGAGATGAAGAATGCCATACTCCACTTATGGGAGGAGCCGACGAAACTCTCGCTCAAGCCTGGCCACGTAGATGAACAAGAAGGGTCACAGTTAGAGAATATCCATGAGTACTAGATATGTACTTTATAAAATAGGCTGACTCATACATCTCAGCAGCAGCTGAATGCCACATCTGTTAGGTGGTTCATGAATAAGGCTCTAAATGAGGTTTGGGAGCTACTGGATCTACTCGAGCGAAGCGAGGAGTACTGCAAGAGAGACACATCTCGGGCGAAGGCGAACGGAGGACTGTACAAATTCGATAAGAAGATATCGCTCCAGGAACAAATGTCCGCTCTCACGAGCATGATGGGAAACATTTTCAAAAGTCAGGAGTGACCATGAGTAAGGCAAGCCCTAGTTATCAATGAACTCAACGCAATAGAGGAAACCAACTTTGTCAACTTCAAAAGCAACAACTATCCCTAGAGACAAGGAGGAAACTAGAAGAACACATATCAGAGGACTAGACATGAAAGGTTCAGTTATAGGAACCTGCAAGGAGGACCTCAACCAGCACCAATAAGCTAGAGATAGGAGCGCGACACTTCATAGCGCCAAGGTAGAAGGGCAACCTTAGAGGACACACTCGCTATCTTCATGGAGCACCAAACCGAATTTATAAAGATGCAGGAAAGTCATCAAACTAACCTGAATGCATAGCTGCATAACATGGAGTTTCAAGTAGGGTAGTAGGTAACCAACATCAAAACCTTACAGAAGAAGAAAGGGATTCTAAGTGACACTATGAATTCATGAGAGAGCTGCAAGATCATCACCCATCAAGATGGATGGAAAGTCACCAAATCCAAGGAAGGAGACACCTACTCAAAGTCCATAACGCTCAAGATAATCAGGACAAGGGATGATGCTAGGTTCATTCCTTATCCTCTGCCCAAGAAGAATCCATATCTGGGAAGTTTCACTATCTCGATCTCGATTTGGAATTTCTGTATAGAGAACGCATTGTGTTACCTTGGGACAAGTATCAACATGATGCCACTTTCGACCAGCATGAGGTTGGGGCTCACCCGACTCTAGCCCACTCGCATCCGATTACAGTTGGTTGTCTCAACTTGGGTCCATCCGGATGACCTGCTAAAGGAAAAAATTGTCAAGGTTGACAATCTATACTTCCATATTGACTTCGCAGTCTTGAATATGAAGGAATACCAGGGGGAGTCAATCATTTTGGGAAGACCATTTCTAGCCATGACTAAGATAAGGGTAGACCTAGATCTCAATCAGATCTCCTTCCGGAGCGGGGCTCGAGAAGTTTCATTCTCTCCTTTGAGGTAGAGGAAGACACAATAACAACCAAGCTACCACGTGATAATCATTGAGCTCAAAGATTGGAATTCACTAGGCTTCACTTGGGTGTCCATTGCCAGTAACCCGAAAATGGCAAGCTCCAGCAGCAAACATCCACAAAAGAAGAAAATCCACAAAAAGAGAATGACCGTGAACACTCCGACCAAGCAGGTATGAGTCATAAAGAAGTCAACCACTAATGGCGAAGGCAGTACACAAAGGACTGCCGCTGAACATTTTGACCCATAATGAGCAAACAATTAGATGCCAGGCTAAAGGTGTAAAATGTAGCGCTTCTGAGAGGTAGCCCAGTGTTTTAAAATTTTCTTAATTAATGTACCATAGTTCTCTTCTTAATGAATAAGTGAGAGGAAATAAATTGCCTTGTTTACATGAGGAGTCCTGGAGATAAACAGAGGAGAGAGAGCGACATCTGACATGCCATCCAGAGAATCTCATAAAATCTTAGTATCCATAAAGTAGGGGAAAAATATCAATTTTAGAAAAATTGGTCATAAAGGATTTTAATAAAATTAGGAAAGGAAATATTTGGGCTAGCGCAATCGGCAGGGCGGCCGAGCACCAAAAATGAGTCGATCTCTCCAGTCCTTGGCGAGAAATTTGAGTTTGAAAAAGACACAATTAGCGCGATAGTAGGCGCGACCGCCCTAGAATTGTAGCATGATCACGCCGCCAAAAAATTATGCCATTGTATTTACCGGTCCACATTCCAAAGTTTTCACTCCAACTAATTTTTACCTATTCTCTTTGCTTGTTACCTCCCCAAAATCCTATTTCAATCCTACCACTTCCCCAGTCTAGGTTTTATAGTAACAGTTGTTATTTACTCCCTTGAACCTCTAGAAATTCTATGAGTACCATAATAGAGCCTTCCATGTCCTGCACTAGATCGGTTCGTGCATTCAAAAGCCAAGGAGCGGTACGAAAATGGAACCTCTAAATTATGTTGCAAGCTGGCCCTAACGAAATAAGAAGCTAAACCCCAGTGGAAGATAGCTTCTTTCTATAGATAGAGGTGCCTCATTCTCCTCTCCACAAGACACCGACCAGAGTTGGTAAGGGAGTTCTAGACCAACTTGGGATGAGAGGTTGAAAAAATGATAACAGGGGGTAACGACGTTGTCAACATAGTCCAAATTCGCCTGAAGGATTCCACGACACCTAGCATCCGCCAGATGCTTAGAATAGAAGATGTGCTAGTTCAGAAGATCAAACCATTGTAGACCCAAGTATGACTAAGAGGGGGTGATTTGGTCTTAAAATAGATTTAAAACCTTTGGCTTTTCAACCAAAACCCTTTGATCAACACGTTGGTAAATTAGAGTTGAGTATACTTGTAGTAGCAAGATATCAACGCGTTGATGAAGAGAGAAGGACACAAAGATTTATAGAGGTTTGGTCAACTCGACCTACAACCTCTACTCAAGTCACACTTGAAATTTTCTCCACTAGAACTAAGGACTGACACACAAGACTTCTACAGAGTGCCTGACACATATGACTTTCCTCCAAATGCCTGACTAACAAGACTTAACCAATTCCATGACTAACATGACTTTCATAATTGCCTGACACATAGGACTTTGTACAATGGCTGCTTGACACACAAGACTTTACGCCAAGGTTGCCTAACTAACAAGACTTAGAATGTAGACAACAACGCTATGATCAACGCGTTGATAGAGTATCCTATCAACCTTCCTCTTCCTTGGGAAGTTTCACTTAATCAGTGATGAAGACCTGGTCTATCATCACCAACTAATGAAGTTTATCATTGTACGCTCAAAAGAGATAGTGTTATACAGTTATGAGATGTGAAGGATAGAAAGGCTTCTCTATTGATGAACTCTCTGATGTAGTCAAAGCTTGTTGTAGATGATCTTCTTGAAGGATTGTAGTTTTTTGAACGATAGGTTCGAGAGTTTCTTTGATTTGTGAGAGTGATGATGATGATGATGAAGAATGTACAAATGCATATGGTATGATCTCAGTATTGTGTGTGTCTTCATCTCTTCCTTGTTCTTCAGCTTTTATAGGCTCCAGGATGTGCATAATTACGTCAAAGCATCTGGAATCATTTCATAGCCGTTGTACACTAATAGTTCCCTTTTTGGAGCTTTCTTACAGTTATCTAATTGATTTCTAGCCGTTGCAGATCTTCATAAATTTCTGTCTTCTTCCATCAACGTGCTGATGAAGACTAGCTTCAGCAACTTGATGGATTTTCTTCTTTGATATTTGGTTTCTTTGAGAGCTTCAATCTTGTAATCTTTGTCTCATAGATGTTTATCAGAAGTGGATTGATTGGCTTCTTGAATGATTGCTTCAAAGCTTGTGAATCATGAAGCTTGTGTTTTCATCTTTCTTGCTATCAATGCGTTGATGCCTGCTGCATCAAGCATTCTTTGATTTCTTTCCTTATACGAGCTGAATGTATCTTGTCAACAAGGATTTCCTTGATTAAATGAAGAATATGACCGTTGTTACGACCCTAAACCATGCACACATGTTGCTGTGGTTTAGAGTAGTAACTCCTGGATCATTTGCATTGTTTATTTTGGATCATTTGCATTGTTTATTTTAGAAAACGTTGTAAAAGCTAGTAAAAGGACAACTAGAGTTATAAATAAATTTTAAAATGTCCTTTTACAGCAAGTTTAAGTGTGTATCAGTATTTACAAGTTAAATAAATACAAATAATTATAATGA
>JBBYHH010614007.1:0-10542 GCA_038382905.1 Daphne laureola
AGGTTGCTAATCACGCACACCCTAGACAACCATCGTCATTGTGGCGATGAAGAATTATTGGGTTATGTATTTAATTTGCAAGTTCCAATGATTTAATCTATCTCAACATAGAAGTATTTCACTGAAGTAATAGTGGGCATTCCGACTTATTGTTCACTTATCCATCTCTAGGTCTGCAAAGATTCACTTTGAAGTTTTTTTATTAGAATGCCTCCCTTATTATTTTGACGAGGTAGTTACATATTCTCTTTATTGTTTGTATGTCTTCAATTTAATCTACGTTTCTTCTGTGTTCTTCCCGGTACAAGTATCTTTACATTGAATTGGTTATCTTTTTATCTAAGTTTTCATTTTTTAACTTTTATCTGCAATTTTTTATCTGGATCTAGGGCAATGAAAAAAGTATTGGTAAGTTGAAACAAACATGTTTCATAGACAACCGAAATACATATGTAGCCGGTAACAAAGACCTGATCAAGTTCAATGATGTTTAGTGCATTGATCTTATATTCTTAATGGTCACTGCCCATTGTTGTTGCATGGTTGATAGTAATGCTGCAGCCTGCAAAAAATATTCGGGACACTCCATATTTCAGTTTGTGAAATTGCAGATTTCAAAATCTTTCCGTAGCATCAAGTTATGTTTATATTGAAGTATTCTTCAATATTGTCTTCGCATATGATTGATTCATTTCTCTAATGACGGCTGAAAGCGTCCGTCATCCGCAGCAACGCGCTGGTTGAGCAACACCTCATACTATACATTTATGAACATTGAATGGTAACATTTAGAACCAAATGAATAGTGTTTTGAGTTTATTGTAAGGTGTGGTGGGATGTAGCGTAAGGCTGGGTGGAATACTACAATTTTAATGGTGAAACAGTTTTTTTTTAATTTGGGATTTGACGAAGCTACGTGTTCTCCTCCGGCTCTAACACACATGACACGTTCACATGTTTGCAGACTTTAGGTGCTCAAATGATGGTGGGCTCTCTTGACTTCAGGTGCTCAAATGATGGTGGGAGTCAAGGTAGCGGGATCAATGGTGGGTTAGTAGAAACGGAAGCCAAAGAGCTCAAGGGGCGAAGACGGAGATAGAGGGCATGGGCTTGATGCATGCGAGGTGGGTTCAACGATTTGGATTTTGGTGCGAGGCACTGGCTCTTGCGGACAGAGTAGGGCAGATCTGTTACCGTGGAAGCCATTTGGCATATCTCTCTCTGATTGAAGAGCATGCACTTCCGCAGGAGACAGAGTTCCGAAGTTCATTGCGCAGTCTGGGAAAGCAATGAACAAAGGAATGGTGAGTTCGTAGGATTGATTTTTCGCTTTTCATTACTCCGAGGAATTTACTTTCTAGATGTTGTTTACTGGTCCTCTTCGGAAGCCTTTTATCTATTCAAATTGAAACTTGCTTCACGTTCATTCTTTTGCAGCTCACTGTTTTTATCCCCTATAAAGGCTTCAACTCTTGATTCCATGACCTGTAAGATCATATTTTCTATATCCTCTTATATTAGATTGACTAGAACATTGACAATCGATTTGTTTTACCCAAGTTTTTATCTTAGAATAAGGGTCAGTGATGAAAACAATGAAATTAAAGCAGATAAGGTATATTTAGAGCTTTCATCAAATCGTTAGACGCTAGGACCTTTCAAATTTTGAGTTTTTGTTTTTGTTTTTTATTTTCTACTTGCAATATCTGCTTTGAAAAGTACTACTATGGTTTTTCTGGTGATATACCACATAATGTTGCTACAATTGTTGTTATAAGTTTGACAAGCAGCCTTTGGTCAATTTTTTTTTTTTGGAAGCGTTAAGATAAAAGAAAACTTTAATTCTTTTTTTTTTTTTTGTGCAACTATTGGATTACTTAAGCAAGGTTTGTTTTCATTTCAGTTGGATTTACTTTCATTATGAACATATCCATTCTAATAATGCTTATTACTTATGTTTCTACTTTTCTGAGTACAGAATTTGAATCTGAGGTTGCAGGCTCATTCATTACGATGTTCAAATTTGACCTTTTAATGGATGGATTTAGGATTTCGCATAGATGAGGCACCTTACTATTGTAAAGAGCTTTGCTACTGTTGTCTGTAAACCATTGCGGTTGTGCATATTGACCTTTTATACTGTAAATGATGCCATCCAGAAGAGGGATTAGTTTGTAAAGGTCGAAAATATGTTGTATCATCTTTTTTGCTGTGTATTCGGGAAGCGGTTTACTTGCCAATTTGCAAGAGTTCATATGAAAAGTTTCAAACGGTTTTTTATTTTACTTTAAGTTTGTTAAAGCAAAGACTGGTATGTGCTTTGTTGATCATGTATGTCCTGTGAAGGACGGAGGGGTCACTGTGAAGGGTTGATCCTCTGACGGCCATACGGAACTGACAATGGAAATAACCAATTGAAGACTCCTCAGCAAGTGGAGCATTCTTGCATAGCTGTGAAGGGTCTGCAAGGTACGATTAGCAACGAAGAAGCCCAAGCCAGTGGTCTCTGACATTTGCTTTCCTTCATGTCTCAGTTAACAACAATGGCGAGGAAGATGGTGTGGTATGTCTCCTCATTTTCTGTTTTTCTTCTCTTTTCCTTTATGACTGGGTTTTCAACCTGAAGTTATAAAATGTTCTACAAATTGAATTATAACCATATCCTTTTCATTTTCCCTACAAACCCTGACCATGGAATAATTTTCCAATGCAGGTATATCTCTGGTCAGATCGCGAGTTAATGGCCTTGCCCTTGAATCTCAAAAAAAGTTCGAGGTGGAGTTTCACTTACACAAATAATTCTTATGTGTTCTACTAGATTTCCTAACCATGGGGTATTTGTTTTGCTCTCTTTCTTCTCCGTGCTTTTTGTTGTTTTGTATTTGCTAATAAACTCTATTGAATATTCTTAGCCTCCCTATCCTAGGCTATTCCTGGAGTATTGGTGAAGAACATGTAAGCAAACATGTAAACCTCAATGATGAAAAGATGGAAAAGTTTATTACTGTTGGAAGCTTGATGCCAAAGAACTTGACAGGTATTTGTCATTTTCCCGAGCAACTGTGTCTAGAAAATCATTTATGTCAGTTTTATATACCGAAGTTTTGATAATTCCAGAATAACTTGGATTTGATTTTAAGCATTTGAAGAAACTGATAGTGGAGAATTACATGCATTGAGCTTCTTTTTGCTGTATTTGTTCATCCATTTATTGTCATTAGTTGGTGAAATTCATTGACTGCCATGTTTCTTTCTTTTCATCAGACAAGTTCTTATCAAAATTCTGGATTATGTCTTCTTCTTTTTCATCCCTATTTTTTATCAGATCAGGGAATTTAAAAGCCCTAAAGAGGAACGTCAAAAAGCCCTTTTCTATTATTGCAGTAGGTTTTCTTTCATTCTTTCTGCTTTTAAAAGCTCCTTTCTGACAGTAAGGATCACTGATGCTAGCTCGGTCATCACTACTATGTGTGGTGATCAGAACCTTAAATCTATATGTGGTGAATGCACATGCGTCTGGCATCAGTCAGTTTCAGGGTAACAAAGCCTACTATACCAGACAACATTATAAGAATTTGTGAAGAAATAGAGGGCAACACACAAAGGTACTTCCTATATGAGAAAATAATTGTTTGTCTGCAATCTTCGTTTGACCCCCGCATACCCCTGTACATGGTTTCATAACGAAATGCGCATTAAGTATCATTGTAATTTCCAAGCCTAACATGTGAAAGAAGAGGATTTAATAGATTTATTGCAAGTATTGGTATGCATGCAATTTGGATTATTTCCCACGTGTCTGTCACATTATTTTTCTGCTGGTGCATGAAGACGTGTGTTTCCACCGAAATTAAGCATCAACTTAACTAGGACTATGGAGTTGTTTTTTTTGGTGGAAAATTTTGTTCCACATTTTTTAATGAATTATTCTATGAACCTCATTGTAATTTTTAATTGCTATCGAGACTTAAAGAGTAGTGGAGAAAGAGTCAAAGACGGCAAAGAAGATGGCCAAGAGGCATAAAGAAATTTATAATCAAATGTATCTTGCTTGGGAGAAGAGTCTAGTTGATGCTAATTTCTACCACTATTGTACCATTAATTCATTTCTCTTCCGAACTGAGTAAATGGATGTCTTTTCTACGGTGGTGACTGACCCACTATTTCTATTGTCAAGCGTAATGAAAGAAGCTGAAGCAAACAAGCTAAAGCTAGCTCCTGAGTTTTTGAAGCTTATATTTATTGAGGCCACAAAGATTCCCTTTGGAGATAAGGTGAAAGTCCTATGCCTTTTTTGGGGGGCTTTGTATCCTCACCCGATCACACTATGATATGTGCTCTTACATGTCTTAATTTAATTTCAGAATGCTGGTAAGATAACTGCACAACTTCATGAGGAGTTGGACATGCACATGCAAGAGGAGTTCGACATACAAGAAATTAATATACCAAATAGGTATGGTTATCTTTCTGCAAAAGTTCTTGCTTTTGCATCTTCATGAACGAACCCCAATCTGTCCTCTTTGTATAATTAGTTAGTACCAAGTTATTTCCATGGACAATGGACACCTGATTTCCAGTTATATTGATGCCAGAATATATAAAGATTACTAAGTTCATATTTGAAGTTTGTGCTTGTAATTCGACTACATGGTTTCCTTTGCAGTATTCTGCAGAATCAATGAAGATGAGCTTCGTATCCTTTACTGCTGAAAATGACAATTTTCCTTCTTTCTTGACATCAGCTAAGATGATCATTAGCTGGAGGGAGGTTTATGAATGGGAAGGATGGTTAGAATTTATTTGTCTACCTAGCCTAGCTTGAATTTGTTGTATGCAAACTCATTGCATCTTAAAATAAGTTGTGATGTGTTTTGAATTTTGACAACAATTGTAGTATTGAAATGCTCCCGTAGCGAGGCAAATGATACCTCGTTAGTAAAGAAGGAACAAAAAAATGAAAAATATTTGCATTATCAGGTCTTATAACCCAACATTCTCAATAAAACGGGTTCAACCTAAAGAAAAACTATGAGTATTTAAGTATATCTTATAGTGTTTTAATTTATAATTTTTGTATTTTTTTTTATCAAATTCTTATTAATATTATGTAAAAATTTTGCTTTAACTTATCAAAAGTTTAATGATAAAAAAATTTGCTCACCAAACTTTTACACTCTACTGTTTAAACACACTAAATGTAAACAAATACTCACCTCAAGCTTCAACAAACTTAAAACAGTTGCAGCTTTATTTTCATAGGTTTTGGAACTACATATGGCAATTATATTTGATATTGCATCAATGAAGTTCACTTTTAGTTTTTTAATTTTAAAATGTGTCATATTTTGATTTTTTTTTTAAAATTTATCATGTTTTAATCTCAAAATTTTATAAATTATTCTAAATAAGTTCTTCCGTTATAATTTTTGTTAAAATCATTTTTTAATTAAGGATATTTCTGTAAATTTCTATTTTTAAAATTATATCTAACCTTAAACTTTTCAACAGTTTACAAGTTAACTCAACTATTTAAAAAAGTTACAAGCAACTCTCCACCGATTCTTTCTTCGCCGATGTCCGCGTCTTCAAGTTCCTCTAGAAGGCCGTCGCTCGCTGCAGCTTGCTCGAGATTTGGCAAACTTCAGCCTCACCCAGCTGCTCTGGCACCGCCTCCGCTCCAATTCCAAAGAGACGCGAATGAATAGCTTCAGGCACCCTCATGACCTCATCGACATTGGTGGGTCGTTTGGACTTGCCCGGAGCGGACCCGTGTCCAGATCTGGGGCTCTTCTTCGAGCTTGGAGACTTCAAACCCATATCCTTCTTCATCTTGTCCGCAGCAGCGGAGTTAAGCGAGCACTGAACGGTCGGCAAGTGATGGTTATTGGGGATGAGTGCGTCGCCATTAGAGGGGCTTCGAGGAAGAGGTTCGGCAAGCGGTGATGAAGATGTCGAAGGCGGTGAGTCGGAGGCCGGCATCGGAAAGTTGTGGTGCGGAGAGTTGCCTGAACGGGGAAGGGAGATCGGCAGCGACGTGCCTGACAGGGGTGGCGAGAGGCGCGACGGTTGAGAACGAATTTGGTTTAGTTTTACTGTGCAAAGAATTTGGTACATGATAAATTACGGAAAGAAAAGGCACATGGAAGTATCATTAACCCCTTTATCTACTAAAAGGACATATTAGAAAGTTGTTTAGCATCTTATCCAGTATCACAATCACAGGCTAGCATCGTAGAATTTCTAACTTACAGCTTTCTCAAGATCTTTATTCATTTTTGGCAGATAATAGTTCCAAGTTAGAGGAACAAAAGGGAAAGTTGTTCATGCGATATGAGCAAGAGAAAATTGTTGCAGATAGGATTGCATAATTAGAAGAGTGGTTGAAGAAAAAGAAGGTGGTACACCGGAAAACCAGTACTTGAAGGCAAGCTGATGCTACTTGGAGAGATTGGGCAATACGAAAGAGGATTTGAAGAACATAGAAGAAACCTTTTTTTGGTACTTGTTTGTACATTGCATTAAAGTGTGATGACTATAATTTTATTAAATATGTAATTAGATTATGTTTTTAGGCGTATTTACATAAAAATAACTTAATTAGCGGTCAATTTGACGGTCAAAGAGACGAAATGATTAAAATAGGACAAAAAATTATGATTTTAGAATCAAAATATGACGAATTCTTAAAAGGGGATCAAAATATGACACGCTTTAAAGTTAAAAGACTAAAAATAGACTTTACTCTTGCATATATGGCCTAAATACTCATCAATAAGATGGGTTCACAATTAAAAACTAATGCTTTTAACATCTTGAAGAAAAAAGCTATTAATTTCATGACACTGTTTTCACTTTGTACACCTACATTAGGAGGGTTCAAAGTTAAAAAATAGACCAATTTTTTTCACCTCATGAAAAAAAAAAGTCAGGTGAATTATTTTTTGTGATTCACCATCACTTTTCTTTTTCACTTTCCCAAAAATGGATAACAGATCGGGCTGGAGGGAGCAACCACCGGTCTTGAAGAACGTCGGCGAAGCGATGGCAAGAGGCTGGCGCTGGGAATGATATGATCCGACGAACTCATCGGAGATCCGGCAACGGAGAGCAGGGATTCTCGGCGCCGGCATCGGCTTCGCGAGTTGCTGATCAGAGATCGATCTGGGAGGGGAGGGCGACGTGGGTGAAGGCGAGGTTGGCTTGCTGGTCAGAGATCAATCTAGGAGGGGAGGGCAATGTGGGTGAAGGCGAGGTTGGAACAGAGACATAAGGGACACGACGGCCTCGAGCGAACCAGCGTTGCTACTGCCGGCCTTGGAGTGTTGTTGGGCGGCGCGAAGCAAGATCAACGCCAGGCCGAGCCCTGGTCTCGATGCGGACAGATGGAGGCGATGGGTCACACCGAGCGGAACTGATTGGACATGTGCCGATGACGGAGGGGTTTTCCGGTGAGGAGAGGGTCGATGGTTGTGAAGGCGAGGTTGGCTGGTGAGTTTAGAAACTCATCGTGAATTTTTTTTTTCACTACTAAATTATTCACGCTTGGTCCGAAAAAATCTTGGTGAAAAAAAAAAAGAAAACTCACCATGACAAAAAGATAGTGAAAAAAATAAAATTCATCTACAAAAACTTAACTTTGAAACACCCTATTAACACTCCATAAAATTTGAGCACTTGGACGTTGAAGAAGAAGCATAAAAGCCAAAGCTGCCAACATGGAATACACATTACCCTGCGTTTTACAGGCAGCAGAATGCCAATTCAAAAGTTGGATAAGGAGCAACATGGTTGACACTAAACATGAAGTACATATACTAATCCAAAATGTACATCTATTAGAGGTGTAGAGTGGCAGTAGTAGCAGTAGTTGGTTATTCTATAAAACCACGTAAGAATATGGAGAAAACGAAATTTCACAGAACTGACGATTCACAATTTAAAAGATATGAAATTTTATGTAATACTATCACAAAATCAGACAATAGACAATGAAATTCTTTTTCATATGAAAGAGTATTAAAAACTGAAAAAACTTTGAGAAATGTTTTTCATACTATCAGATGTTAGAACAATATACAGTTGGCATGTATTCCTGATGAGGTTGGCTATTCTTCCAGAATTGGAGTGGTTTCTTTTACTGTAGCCATTATTTGTATCTTTCTAGGCATGTAATGGCTGCAAAGAAGGGACTCTCTTCCTATAACATTTAAGTTTAAGGTTGTTCTTTGAAATAGACAATTAGATTCTCTTACTCTGCCAAGAATTATATGAACACAAGCGACATCAGTGTTTCCTAAATACTTTGTTATTCTTCAACAGTAACGTAGCAAATACAACCTGAAAGTATCTAATCCTCAGCTGTCAGTTGATGTAAATGGTTTAAGTTGACTCCAAGCAATTCTTGAGTAACTTAAACTTTAGTTAACAATTTAGCTATCATCTGGTAAGGTTCTACTATATTTCATTGCGAAGTTTTGAGTCGTTTCTATCAACAAATCTCTGCCATAAAGCAAGAACTGGAAATTAAAGCAATTGAAGGATAAGAAACCAAGAATCCTACCTAAGGTTCCTAACTTACTGAGAGAGTATAAGAACTGCAGATTGGCAAACAACTATACGTATCTAAGGCCCTCCCCGGAAACTCCAAGCATGGGCAGAACTCATAATACCTGAACCAAAAGAATAAAAACTTCTTCACAATAAAAAGATGTAGTAGTACTCCTAAATCCTAAATGATCAAGTTATAGAATGTGAAGTTCTCTATAATGTCAAGATAAGCTCGATTCAATTGCACAAAGAAAAAAACAGAAACAACCAAGAGAGTAATTGATACAAGAAGATCTGGAAAGATGGGGACCCATGTGAAGCAGGCGGGGGCAGGTCACTATTTAGAATGTCTGAAGAACTGACTGACGACATGCAAATAAGCATGAGTAAGAGCAAACATACAAACGATTAACTACCGCAAACAAAGAAGCATGGGACATTGTGACAACAAACCCAACAAATAATTTGATTCAATGATTGATAAAAAACATTCCTTCAATCTTTCTTTATCTCTTAGACCCCCATTTATAAATTAAAAAAATCACTATAAATGTAGTACAACCTTTAAGTAGTGTTGTCATTCTACTTGTTACCGTTAATGCCCTCTGTATTCGAAATAAGAGAAATTCATGAAATGAATCGGCAAGTCACAAGTTCATTGGTTGGCCAATATATCGTTTTAAGTAGGATCATATGCCCAAAGGCAGAAAAATTGTGAACTTTATATATAAATTTATATAAGACAAAAGACGTACGCAAACATAATTAAAACATCAACATCCCACATATTAACATGATAAAAATGCTAAAACCTGAGTGGACTTTATAAAAGCAACAGTTAAGTACTCACCTCTTATCCATTGGCAACCATACTTACACACCATGATCAATCAAATCAGCCAAATCAATTTTCCCTCACTTTATTGTACGCTAAAGATGAAAAGGAAGACATATCAGATAAATGTAAGTCATAAAAAAAAGCATGAAATGAAAATTTTAAAGTTCTAGTCGACAAAATGTTTGTGCTAAAGGAAAGAATGGAAGAATATTTGTACTAGACAGAATGTGTATGCTAGAGGAAAGAATGGAAATGGGAAAATAGGAAATACCACCTCACACGCAGGTTGATATGGTAATAACCGGTCAATTTTCACTTCAAATAGGTTTTTAAATTTTTCCTGATATGTGATTCCCATCAGAGAAGGTCTATGTGGCATCATTCTTCCACAACTCTTACCACAAGCCATAAGCTATAGCAAAAACACATGCTGTTTTAATCCAGTAAATGGCATGGAGCAAGAGTAATAGTACAACAGAAGGAAAAAAAAAAAAAAAAAACTTTCAAGAAAGATGCGGCAAACTTCTTTAGAACTAATCTGAAAAACAATTAAACCAAATCATATCAGATGGGGAAAAAAAAACTCGAAGCACATGTGTCACCACCCCCACCGTACACGGCCCGGCGGAAGCGGACGCGGGATCGGGAGGGCGGCGGTGACGATCATTCTTCCTTTTCTTACACAGCTAATACTTTGGGTTATTCCATAACCCGGGCCCTTGGACCCCATTACAACATAACGGGTTTCCGATTTCCAACCAGATCACCTGTCAGTCTAACACTTTTAATAAATTCTACAGATGTCCAAAAATTGATCCGTAAAATTCACTGGAAACTAGACTCATAGGGCTACAAGCATATAAATTTTCATAATTTTCCCACGAGCCAGTCAATACAGTTTCGTCCTCGAAGTCAGATCATAATTGCAGTTTTTCTGATTTCCGGCAGCATTTCATTACCTTTCTGCATTTCAGACATTTCAATAACAGACAGACAACTGAGCTCCGCTCAGACCAGATACACCGAAAGGAAGCGGCCTCCGGCACGCAATCCCCAATAAAGTAGACATGCAATCACTCAACAATCAAGATATCGATCATACACATATGCCAACATCTGTCATTCATCATTTATACATCTTTCAGACAATTGAC
>JBBYHH010614118.1:0-10542 GCA_038382905.1 Daphne laureola
CTTGGGTTGTTTATGAACATGTTTAATACATGAAGTTAGGCTTGAATCATCATGGATGTTCATGCAAGGTGTTGGCCGATTTTTAAAGAGTATGAACAAAGTTGATGTTCTTTGTTTAAATGTTGATCCATGTTGGTTAAATGATGATTTTAAGCTTTCAATTTGTTTTGTAAAATTGAAGAACAATTTCTTGGCCATTTTCTTAAGTTGACCGAATTGTTCTTAATGAAATTAATGTTGGTGTTCTTTGTTAAAGTATAGATTAATGATGGATTAATGACGTTTAGAACACCTAAAAATGATGGTTGAAGTTTGAAGAAAAACTTCTAGGGTCATTTTGTAAGTTGGTCGAAAGTTTGGGTTGGTTTGTAAAGATTTGGTGTTTGTTGATAAATGTTGAAATTGGGTGAAAATGAGCTAATTGGAAGATTATGGGCCATTTTGTCACTTTTTGAAACTTTAGGACCAAAGTATAAATTTTGGTAAAGGTTTGGTGTTAGTTGGTAATTAGTGATAAATAAAGTATAATTAAGCTCATTTGACGATTTAATGTGAAATTGGATACTTTTGGCCACTTTGTGAAGTTTAGGCCAAATTGAATATTTAGCTAAAGTTCAAGGATTTGGTTTGTAATTAAGGATAAATTGAGTGGAATTGGACTTCTGTGAAGTTAAGAAAGGAATTGGTGAAGTTATAAGTGGTTTTGCCACTTTCCGTAAGTTTGGGCCAAAATTGAACATTTTTGGTAAAGTTCAGGGACTTCGGTGATAAATAGTCATAACTGACGTTTAATTGGTGCTTAAGTGATAATTAGGTAATATTACAAGTTGTTTGACCACTTTCTGTATGATTTGATCGAATTGATCAACCTGTTGACTTTTGGTCAACGGGTTGACTATTAATGATAAGTGAGATTAAATTAAGAAATTCGAAACCTTATAAGTTGTGTGTTTGGCTAGTTTGATATCTGGTGGCTGAGGACCGTAAGAGTTCAAAAAGAAACATTGCGGAAATTCGTTCCTCAGGTTTGTCGTGTGTTATTTGATTAGGTAAGAGGTTTAACTTTCTTAATATGCGTTATAGGTTACATTCATGCATATTAGGTTAGCTGACGGCTAGTTCGCGGGTCGAGGGTGGGCCCCGGTGACTCCCGGGGCTACTTCCACGGTAAGGCTAAGGGCATGCAAGTTTTGAAGTTTGGGAGAACCGATCTTACGATCGAGATATTCTGCGATCAAGAAATGTTCTGATCTGCGATTCTGAGGTTATGGGTCAATGGTTGACCACACGACAGTTTCAGGGGATGTACACCCCTCGTTGGTACCATGCGTTCTGACCCCGACTGTGTGTGCGGGCTTTAGAAGCCGCCGGGGGATGTCATTCTGTTATGTTCTGTCTGGATTCTGCTATATCTCTGATCCAATTCTCTTACTGCCTCTGTCTACTCTGGATATTCGGGATAGTCTGACCGGACTTCTGTATTGCATATCACGACATTTGCATATCATTCTCCATGTTACATTTAGGTTGTATATCTTCTAGTTCATTGCACGCTAACCCTTTTATGCAGGTGTTTTCAAACTAAAATCGTGATCCTTACCTAACCCTTACTGAGTACCTCTCGAGGACTCACCTCCCTATTATACTCATATTTTTCAGGAGCTTCGGGTTCAGGACCTGTAGAGTAGTTCTGCCTGGTCATTCTATGATTTCTGGTACCCGAGGTACATAGCTCCTAGATTTGGTTCCTGATTCTGATTAGGGGGTAGTCTCGATTGAGTTGATTTCGGTTATATGTATGTTTCTGGGTGAGCACAATCATGGTTTGACTAATGGTTCACTTTCCTGTTTGTTTTTAGCAGTAGCAGTAACTTGTAGTGATCATTGGGGTCTTGACGACCCGATCACGCAAGCATAGTATGTATTCTGTTATGGCATAGTCTGGGCTCTGTAGATGTGGCATGCACATGTAGTTAGTAGCATTTAGAATGCTCTGATGGTTTAAGTATTTTTATTTTCTTGAGGAGTGCTTGCCCAGTGCGATGGGCAGGGCTCCTTTCTAGTGCATCTGGCATTGAGCGGAGTTTAATTATATTTGTTATATTATTGCGCAATTCTTCGTAAAACTGCTAACTTGTTTTGGGTGCTAGTTTAGGACGTAATTAGAAAGCCATAAAAACATGTAGCACGTTAGTAGTTAGAAGTAAGTAACTATGTTTAGAAATTTTTTTAGGGCCGGGTTTTGGGTCCACATAACTGAAATGAGTTTCATTCTGACATCGGCGCCATCCCCACCATCGCACTTACACCGCCCGCGCTTCTTCCGAATGCGCCAAGGATGGGGGTGGTGGTAATAGTCTGGATTTCCATGTTGATTTTCTCAACACTGGCGGTGGTGATTGAGGTTCAAGCTCTTGAACATCCTCAACTCCCTCTTCACCTAATTTTTTGTTTCCCAACCTCTTTAGCTTTGAAATTCATTGCCTTTGTCCTGAAAAACTTAACTTCCCAATGCATCAATCCCATTTATTTCAAATGCAAAGCAAGAAACATAAACGTGATCTACAGTAAGATGCATGAATGCAAGACACACAACACACAAAATTCCTAAACTTACACTTGATTCCCCGGCAATGACACCAATTTGATCAAGGGTGTTTTTACTCCCTTGCAGGTGTGACAAGCTCTAGGAACTCTCGTTCTATAAAGAACACTTGCAATGGATCAAATACATTTATAAAACACCTTACAACCCTTGTATTGTCACTGTAGTACAAGGTGTTAAGTAAGGGATCGAACCGAAGAGAATCAAGCATTTAGTGAATAAGTGTGATGTGTGTTCTTATTCAATCATTATGTGTAAGATGGAAGTAATGAAAAGGAAATGAGGGTGATGCAATGTTGGTTCAAGCAAAGAAAAATAAAAGAGAGCGAATAGAGGAGAAGAAGCTGACAAACATGGATACGCAATCATGGGCTCTCTAACGATCAAAGTGAGTCCTAGTGAACATCCGTGTGCCTAAAATGGTGTCCTAGAAGTGGTCATCTCTAACTAATGAGGATATGACCACCATAGCACCAACTCCTCAACAAACTCAAGCTCCAAACATCACTCATAGCCCATTTCAAGGCATAGGAGGATCGATGACAAGAGCAAGAGCCAAGAAACTTCAAGAATGCCTCAATGCAGTCATGATGATCATGGCTCAAGATTCAAGTGGAGAAGAAGCTCAAAAAAGTTCCCTTAATCTCAAACTCATGGACATTCAAATAGAAGATGACATTACAAGTCTAATGAGGCATTAGTCTTACCATCATCAAAGAAAATGACTCTGAACACTATGAGGAAGAAGGTTTGGCGTGACCCCTCCCAACGGCGTGAACCCTGTGTCAACGCTCGCGTCCCTTTTCTAGCCAAACCTCGTGCAACAACATGGTGAGACCCCTCCTACATGACCCTACGTGACACCTGAAGCAAGAACAAGCTGTCGTAGCCCATCACCCCCACGCACAACACACCCGTGCCCTTGAGGATAAAGACTCAGTGCGACCCTAAATGAGACCCTAGCGCGACCCCAACGCGACCATCCTAGAGCTAACAATATTTTAAAGATTTTATGCACCCCTCTACCCTCACGTGCACCCTTGTACCTTGAAGGATGACCATAGTGCAAAGCCCCGACCCTTTTGCATCTAAGGCGTCGGATACCTACACCTTTGACTATAGTTTTTGACAAAGATCACACGCTTCTTGTGATTTGAAGTATCATACTATATCCCATCATAATTTCCTAATTTTATGGGATTTCTTACCCATATTCCATCATTGTATCATCCTCTCCATCTACTATAATTGATGGAGTCTTGGAATTTCAGAACTTAGAACTTGTTGAATGCAAAATTGCTCTCTTTGTGACAAAGTGTATCTTAAGTTCTCATTGCTTGCTAACTCTATTTCAGTCCTTGAGGCTCATTCTTGAGTATCAAGATTTATATCTTTGGTTGTGCTCCACACGGTAGTAGTAAGGTCTTAGATCCATCTCTATCCTACCACTTATTTGAAGGGTTGCCCTACCATTATTGTAGTGGAGGTCCTTTGAGTGGTGCTTCAATTCCGCATATTTGTAGTCACGGATCCAAGGAGAAGTACTCTCTTGGTGATGTTGTTATCAAGTGGTATCAGAGCCTAGGTTTGGCTCTTGGAAAAAGTAAGGTGATTTTTTTTTTCATTTTTATACCCCTTTGTGTTGTTAAAGTGTTGTCGAAGTTTATGTTTCAAGTTGTTGTTATTATTCTTACCCCGTAGTGTTAGTGACATGTTTTCCCTTAAGGATTCAAGTTACATTTCGAATTTGTGGTTTTCTAAACTGTTAGTTGTGATTTTTCAAAGTTGTGTAAAGTGTTGAAAGTTTTAAGTTCAAGAAAACAAGAAAAGTTTGAATAAAAAAAAGTGTGAAGAAAGTAGCATTTTGCTGTGTTTAAATCAGAAGGCTTACACCACAAATTGAGCATTTTCACCTAAGTGTTCTTTCAGCCCCCAACTCACCCTTGAACATTACAAACCAATTTCTAGTAACGAGAACTTTACTCTTCAGTTTTGGAAAATCTTTTCAAACCTTTGATTGTCTTGGTTTTCAAGATGAGTAAGTCTACACTCAAGGACTTGGAGATCCGAGGAGAGTGATTAGAACTTGAGAAAACACTTGAGTGGAAAAAGGCATTGAGTGAACATCTTGATAAAAAGCCAATTTTTTAGTGAAACATGAGTGCAAACACATGAGGCAGGTAGGACAATTCGGTTACTTGCAATGGAAGAAGCAAATTCGAATTCATCACCCCTACATCCCTCTCAACTTGGTGTTTTCAAGTAGATGGAAGAACTCATGGTAAAGATGGATTCTATGGCCACAACCATCAATGCCAATAGTGAGAGGTTGAGCCGAATAGAGAATGAGGAGATTGGAATTGGTAAGAGGAAGAAAGGTAAGGGAGGAAATGGTAGCAACTTGCACACCCACACCCCACCTACACAAACAAACCTCAACCAACATAAGACCCTAAACACTTCCCATCCAAGCCAACAAGATACCACCAGCCAAATTCCCCTACAAAGACCTGGAAAATAGCACCAATTTGACCCCATTATTGAACAAAGTGAAGAGGATTTTGAAGGCTTTGTTGACCGAAACTCTAGAGGTTCAGATTGGAAAAATTCCTTCTATGAAGAACCAAGGAGAATGCCTAGAAGGATTTGGAAAGATGAGGAAGAAGATGATCATCCACCACCAAGGCAAATATTTTGAAATCAAAGAAGGCCACCCCTCAATCTTGAGTAACAAGCAAAGCAAGGCATCAAGTTGCAAGTGCCTACATTGTATGGTAAGAGTGATCCGGAGGAATTCCTAGATTGGGTAAGAAATGCCAAAATTATATTTTATTGTTATGGTTATCCAGACCATTTGAGCCTAAAGTTGGCCACCATTGAGTTTTCGGGCTACGCCATGAGATGGTGGGAGACTTTGTCTCTTGAAAAAGCAAGAGGTCAAATGAGACCGGTAGACTCTTGGGAAAAGCTCAAAGCATTAATGAGGAAGAAATTTATGCCTCCTTATTATGATAGGGAAAGTGGTCAAAACTTACAATAACTTACTCAAGGCAATCACTCGGTTGAAGATTACATGAAAGAGCTTGAAAAAACTATAATGAGAGCAAATGTGCTAGAAGGAGAGAAGGCAAAAATGGCTCGGTTCCTTTATGGATTGAAGTCAGATGTTGTGAAACTTCTTGAGCTTTGTGAGTATAGCAATCTCATGGAAATGGTGCACAAGGCTATGGAGATTGAGAGGCAAACCTAAAAGGAGAGCCCTTACCCATCATCTACCCCCCAACCGTCTTCTAACTGAACCCCATAGAGTAAACCAAACACCCCCACAAATAGGCCCCAATACCCCACCCAAAGATCTCAAGATTCCAAACCCTCACAAAATGCTAGATTCAATCCAAAGCCACCCTAAAACCACAACACTTCTCAAACTCAACCACCTAAGCATACAATGATAATGACATGACCACCATAACACCAACCACTCAATAAACTAAAGCTTCAAAGATCACTACAAGCCCATTTCAAGGTTTAGGAGGACCAATAACAAGAATAAGAGCCAAGAAACTCCAAGAATGCCTCAATGCATTCATGAAGATCATGGCTCAAGACTCAAGTGGAGAAGTAGCTCAAGAAAGATCCCTCAAGCTCAAACTCATGGGTGTTCAAGTAGAGGAAGACCTTACAAGCTCAAAGAGAAGCCTTAATCTTACCATCATCAAAGAAATCGACCTGGAAACTATGTTGAAAAAGGATTGGCGTGAACCCCGTGCCCATCCTCGTGCCCTTATGGCCAGGCCTTGTGCAAACAAGTTGGCGTGACCACTCCAGAGCGACCCCTGAACCTAGAACAAGCTAGCATGGCCCTCCACCCCCGCGCACAACATGGTCACGCCCTTGAAGACCACACACGGCGCGACCCCTTAGCGAGACCTTAGCGCGACCACAATGTGACCCTCCTGGTGTAACATAATTTTAAAGCATCAAAGCGACCCAAACCCCTCGCGTGAACCCTCACTCCTTAAAAAATGACCCTCGCGCCAAGCTACGTCCCTTTCCCATCTAAGGCGTCTACTAATAGTACTTTTGTCTCTCATTTTGGAAGATCAGACTATGCTTCTTCTGATTAGAAGCTTCAAACCATACTCCATCATCATTTCCTCATTTTATGGGATTTCTTACCATTATTCCATCATTGTATCATCCTCTCCATCTACTATAATTGGTGGAGTCTTGTATTTTCAAAACTAAAACTTTTATGAATGCAAATTACTCTCTTGTGAGAAGTATATCTTGAGTTCTCATTGCTTGCTACCTCCATCTCAGCCCTTGAGGCTCATTCTTGAGTATCAAGATTTATATCTTTGGTTGTGCTCCACACGTAGGAGTAAGGTTTTATATCCATCTCTACCTTGCCACATATTTGAAGGGTTGCCCTACCTTGTTCTAGTGGAGGTCCTTTGAGTGGTACATCAATTTCATCAAGTTTGTAGCCATGAATCAAAGGAAGAGTCTTCCTTGGTGAGGCTGTTATCATATATGATGATACAAACACATAGATTCAATATATAATCAGCCAAATCATGCTAAAGATGGATTACCCCCTAAGGCAAGCAAACCCTAGGAGATCATAAAAAAATACTCACTAAAATGCATACTAATCATAGAAATCATCATGCATAGAGAGGAAAACAAGATAGTAGATAAAGAGATAGGGATAGAGATTACTCTAGGATGTTGGATCATGAAGCAACTCAAGATCTTTCCATACAAGAGACTATAATCCTCAAAATTACTTCAAATCTTCAAGAAATTCGTAGCTCCTCTCCAATCTAATCTAAACTTACCCTAAATCACTATATATACTACTAACTAAAGTCATAAATGACCTTAGACAGATTTGTCATGTTAGGCAACTAAAAATGGGGTAAAATGGTCCTAATCTTAGCCTCTAATTCAGTTACAAAAAGTACTACCGTGTAAATGACATCTAACTGAAATAAGAGAGAAGGCATGAGGCGCTATTTGTTGGCGTGAAACCAGTGCCTTAAACTAGCACCTCTCCCAAAATGGAGCTTCAAGTTACGCCTGCTTCTTGCGCTTGGATGTGCCTTGGGTGGTGCCTGGTTGAATCCAGACTAGCGCCTAGCTGTGCCTTGGTACGCCTGGGCTTGTATGTGGCGCCATTTAAGGCACCAAACTGTAGCCTTGAAGTGGTGTCAGGCTTCTTCCATTTTTGCACTCCAACTTCTTCAATTGTGCAATTTGTCCCTCACCAGCTCTTCTCTTGGTCTCCAATTCTCCAATTTAGCCTGGGATGATCCCCGATGCTCTGTACTTTGCCATTTTTCTTCCTGAACCTCCAATTTAATAGAAACTTTCATTCTTCAACTCCCATCTCGAATTTGTGGTGAGTTTCACAAAAGAAACTGGTTTTAAACAAAAGAATTACAAAAATTCAAGTGAAAGTTCTTCTCGGTTTGTTGTGGTTTTGTGTTCATAGTTTGTTCTAAGTGTTCTTGAGCTCATAACCCGAAACCCTAAGACCAAAAAGTGGTCTTTGAGGTTCATCACAAGCTTGGGTCAGTTTCAAAAAGTAAGATCACAAGTATTGAAAAGAAGAAAAGCTCAAGGGAACATCAAAGGGACAAAAGCCCTAAAAGAGAAGGAAAGTGTTGTTGATTTCAAACTCGGTTTCAAAGTAATTTGCACCACAAATCTTTGCATAACCAAAGAACATTTTTTAAAAACCTACCTTGCATCTTTCATCCCCCAACCACCAACCAAAAGTGTGCAAAACCTATGTAAAAAAATGGTAACTAGTGCATTTTTCAAGTGGTTTGTTAAAGCTTTACAATCTTAGTCCTTAGTTCAAAGGTTTTGTCAATCGTTTTCCTAGGGGTCTAGTTTGTATTTAATACGAGAGTTGTAGAATTCCCAAGCTTGGGCATTGATGACAAGGGCCAAGAGTGAAAAAAAGAGTGAAAAAAGTGCCAAGAGTGAAAACACTTGTGAGGCAAAACAATAATTCTTCTTATTCTTTGTTTCTGTAGGTACAACTTGTTGTCATGGCGGATTTGACCGAAGTTCAAGATCAACTTGAGAAACTTACCAAGGCATTTAGTGATGTGAATACTCAATTGGGTTAAGGTTTTGATAGGATAAGCAAAGTTGAAGTGGCCCTTCGCAAGAGACCCGAGAGTGAATCAAGTGTTCCTAATCCATTCAAGATGGACCAACCTACAGCACCACCCACCAATATGGCCTCCAACACCTTCCAAACACCTCCCTACCAACAAAACCCTAACCAAAGAAGACCCCCCGACCAAGCAATGCTTAATAGGGCACTCAATCCCCCTCGACCTCATACCATACTCACTCCTATTGATGAGTGTGGTGACATCTACTATGAGCACCCACCTTTACAAGGCCAAAGAAGAAGATTGTGGCATGATGAGCAAGACTTTAATCCTTGGCAACTGAGGGGCCAAGAGCAAGGAAGGAGAGACCCTTATCTTGAGGAATAAGGAAATGATGATCAACCTTGGACTAGAGGCCGAGGGCAAAGAATGAAGGGTCCTCCACCCGAGCAACAAGTCTTACACAATATGAAACTACAACTTACCCTCTTTGAAGGCAAGAGTGACCCAGAAGAATCATTTTCTTGGGTGAAGAGAGTCAACTTGGTTTTTTACTTCTATGGCTATAATGATGAGATTAGGTTGAAGTTGGCCGTAATTGAGTTTATGGGATATGCAATGACTTGGTGGGAGCAAGTCAACATAGAAAGGGAGAGAGGAAACATGCAACATGTAGACTCTTGGGTGCAACTCAAAACACTTATGAGGAAGAAGTTTGTGCCTCCCTACTATGATACAGAAATGTCTCAAAAGCTTCAAACATTGACACAAGGTAGTACGTAAGTACAAGACTACCAAAAAGATCTTGAGGGAGCATTGATGAGGGCAAACATCTAAGAGGGTGAAGAAGGAAAGATGGCTCGGTTTTTGTTAGAGACCAACCCGGGACGTTGGTAATTTTTCTGGAATAATTTATTATGGGGCCGGATTCTGGAGTACCAGGACTCGGTTCTAAACGTGCGTGATACGTGTTTTATTAAGTATCATGTCCCGGGACTTCATTAAATATTTATTTACTCAGTATTTCACATTTTGAATTTGGTACGTGAATCCCGGGTCATTTTACCAAAATTGACCTCAGAGGGTAAAATGATCATTTTAAAAAATTGGATAAAATTTGGAATTATGTGGGACATATTAAATGTACCATTATTAAGGAGAGATAAGGAGCAATTATTTATATTATGTTATGAGATTAAGAAGAGGAAATGTTGTTATATTAGTAAGTGGAATCCATGTATCAACATTGTGGTGAAGGATGAGAATTATTATTAAGTGGTAGTAAGTAAATATGGAGAGAAAAGGGGAATTTGTTCGTGATAAGGCTAATTAAATAGGAAGAAAAGGAAAATAAAAATGGTGAGGTAGTAGATAAATAAACAAAAGAAAAGGAAAGAAAGAAAGAGAAAACCCATTTTCTTTCTTCTTCCTCTCCAATTCGCCGAAAATGGCTCCATCTTCTCCATGGTGTTCTTCATCAACCTTCACCAAATCATCAAGGATTCTTCAAGGATTAAAGAGGTAAGTTAAGATTCATGGATGGATCATGTTAGAATCAAGTTTGGTGTCACCACCACCCCCGCGATCCTCCTTGGTCACGGTGGAAGCGTATGGTTTGCGGGCGGTGGCGGTGCCGGTCCTTCGAACCCCTAAAAAAATGTGATAAATTTAAAACAGTTTTGCGGACCCAAAAAAAACCGACCATGAAAATTTTCTAACTTTTCTAACTTTACTTCTACGTTGTCTTATTTACTAAACACGTTTACAAGTTTTACGACACCTTGGGAATGTCAAAAACCT